>JBAJHX010000002.1:17781136-17812881 GCA_037176925.1 Amniataba percoides | reverse complement strand
CCTTATAATCCAGTGCGCCCTATAGTGCAGAAAATACAGTACTATCAGAAAAATCAGGCTGTCCACAAAACAGGAGGAATAGTTAATAGTTAGTTAAACATGTGGCTGCTTTTAACTGTACCAAAGCTAGAAACTGGCCACACAGAAGTTCCCCAAAATGACTACACAGGAAAAGAATAAAGGTCACAGTTAAAAGAAACAGAAGTCTCCAACAGATACTTGGATACGTGCTTTGTGTTATTGCAAATAAATCATAATGGAGGGAATGAAGAAGAGGAATGGCTTTCTTGACATTTTTAATCAGTAAGAAAACCTTTGTTATGGTTAAAAGAAACACTCACTCACAACAACAAAATGAGAAGCTCTGCTCTCAGTTTGAGTTTCGCTCTCAAATATGCCAGTAGGATACAGAACTCACTGGAGAAACCATGCATGTTTGAAACATACTGAACATACAGACCCACTGCTGAGAAGCACATTATTAGACAGGAGGACTTTTCACACAGTTTTCTGGGCCTTTCCATGGTAAATACAGTCTATCACAGGAGAAATCCAACTGCCCCTGCAGTTCATGTCCATATTCATCACGTGGACCTTTAACCACCCTACCTGTCCCTCGTTGGATAGACAGTCCTGTGTCAGTCTGTGCAGCACCAGCACAAACATTAAGGTCGAGTTGAAATCTAGTTATGTGTAAGATGAAAGATAATTTCCTGATGTGGGTTCACAGCCATAACGTCTACTCAACATATTAACCTCATTGTTCGTAAACTCAAATTTTAATATGTCCTGATGATGGCGTGGGGCAAAGACGTGAGGCGAAGATACTGCATGAGGTGAAATTGACGGGCGCATGTAGTGTTTTAGAAACAACAGGAAGTTAACTGTTGTAGTCAGCAGTCAAAACTGCAGAAGTGGTTGTGACAAACAGCTCATGGATGCCATTAAAGAAATTTAACCTGATTGCTACAATTATTGCTAAAAATGACATTTTTCTGAGTCTAATATGTATATATCATATTTTTGATTGTGTGTGATTTGACAGTTGGGTGCGGGGCTGATCGATGGATGAACGATCCACATTATAATCCTTTAACGCAGGCCACCAAGATAACAAAAAAAGTCTGATGGTTATTCACAGTCTATGAATTATAAATAACAGGCTGATGAATCCATTCCTGAAACATCCTTTTTTACTAATGTGTGCTCTTACACTGACAGCAGTCACTCAGTAACATCTTTTCCATTATATGAGAAAGAGATGATCATAAACAAACATCATTTGAGAGTCTTTTAGGCTGCAAATATAAGAGGAAAAAAATGATAGCATCAGGTGTTTGTTCAAATCTCAAAATACATTGTATGTTTATGGTTAACTGATAAGCAGCCAGCTGAAGCATGACTCCTGTCTGTCTAGAGCAAACACCAAAGAAGCTTTGTTATATTGAGGTGGATGCAAGCAAGCCAAGAAAGTGTGCAAGTTTGTCACAGGAGACTGCTGTTCTCACTCTGTTTCCTAGCAACAGTGAGGGTTAGCCTCTTTAAACCCTGACCACGATCTTTACCTAACCTTAAAATGTATTTCCTTTAACCCAGCAGCACTACAGTGTTGATCAAGCTGTGTAGAAGTACTGTGAAGGAAAACCAGGAGATACAATGTTGGTGAATGCTGATGCTCAAAGCTGACTGCTGTGGAGGAGGCATGTATTCTCTTTCTCATTGTAGAGATGATTTGACACCAGGGGCAGTGCCTTAGCACAATCTGGATAAATAGAGTGAATCTGCAGTGTTGCACACGGTGGGGACAGATGACTCCTCTACTTTAAAGCTGCAGTAAGCTGGAAGGATTCTGACAGAAAAATCTTGCTTGGTTCAGCTTTAAAGTTTAGTCAGTTATTGTTCAGGAGAGGCTGGGATTCTTCAGTGCTTTGGTTCATTTTCATCTGTGCTCCTTGAAGGGCTTTGAGGTGGTGAGACATTTGTGAGGCCTTGTGTAAAGTATTCGAGGCCCAAGGGAGCTTTGTCCAATCCTTTGTTGAGACTGGCACCTCTGTTACTGTCAGCAACTTCCTCACATTCTCAGGCTCACTGTTCACACAGCAGCTGTTATTTCAGTTTGAGCACTATTATATTTCTTCTCAATTTGAGTTGACAGCAAAACCTGCTGCTTTAATGGAAACAAATTACTCATTGAACAGCATGTTTCAATAGCCTTGGAGGAAAAGAGATGCTGGGGAGTTTACAAAAGGCCAATCTCCCCATTCCTGTGTATCCTGTATGTGTGTGTCTTAAAGATTTACTCAGACTTTATACTCACATAAAAACATAACTGTTGTCCACTGCTGATGATGTGCAATCAAAATGTTTGGCAGAAAAATACCAGAACTGAAGTGATTTGGGGAGGAAACTTTCAGCCTGGTGATGTCTGCTGCATTGAGGAGTAACTACAAAATTCATTGTTTGGTACAAAGTCAGTCATGGCTGAGTATGTTCTTCGTACAGCAGGGAAAACTCTGACTAACTGGCCATAATCTATACTGCAACAGTTAAGACACTCAAATACTACTGTCAATAAGAAAAGAGAAAATGACTCTCTGACCTACAACTGCAGCTTGCACTCAGCTTACAGGACAGACACAACGGACTGACTAAAACACGTGACAGCACACTGTAGCTGGCTAAAGGATTGTGACTATGAATCATGTATTCTCAAACACATCTGATATTGCATGTGGCTATGATAAACACTCCACTTAGTTATTGGCTCAGTACTATGCAAATCAGTCAGAACGATGTGTGCAGGACAGAAGTACAAAAATAATAGACAAAATAACAAAATAATAAAATACAGCAAGTTCAAACATTAACCTGATTTTAAGACAAACTCCCTCTCCATTAGCTGCAAATCTTTTTGTCCTGTTAATGGATTACTGCTCACCTGTTTTTTTCATAACTTTACAAACGATTCACTCCATCATATGTTTCTGCAGAACATGTTACAACAAACTCACAGGTTAAACTGGACAACAGCTTACGGGCCTGCTGATTGTAAAACACATCACAGGCAGACATGGAAAAACTTTCCAGCTACAACACTCCCTTAAAGAGTAACTGCATCCAAAAGCACTCTGTTTTCCTGTATGAGGGGCAAACATGCCTTTATGACTGGTCTTACACAGTAAGCGTAAAGAGTAAAAGAGTAAAACAGCACTAGGACCACACAGTTCACACACAGAACTGGGCCTACAGATGTAAAAAATGTAGCAAACATGGCTCTTGACTTTACCCTCCGGCACCTGGCTTCCTTATGAACGTATGCCTGGATCCTGTTTGTGGACTTCAGCTCTGGATTTTACACTCAGCTGTGCTGCACATGGCGGACTCCACCTGCAGGGGGATCAGGGGTCTGACAGGAGGCAGCGTATGAAGGTGTAGGAACATGACGGACTCCCAGACTATCAGGACTGGATCCCCCCAAATTTTGCACATAACTCTTTTTCTCATCTCTCTCTGGTAGCAGCCGTGGTCCATCAGGACCAAAATCTCACTTCACAAGAACAGTTTCTTTTCTTCTGCAGTGGGCCAAGTTAACAAGGCGAGGGGACGGACTGCTGTACACCACACAGTAACTACACATTACATGACTGTAAAGTCTGAGCACCTGACTGTATACACCTAGGCACTTAATCCGACTCTTCTCCTCTTTGTCCTCAGGGGTAGAGTAAGTCAGATGGTCCAAGACCAGCACTTAATGATTGAAGTTGTGTCATGTTGCATGTTGAATGTCATTGTTCGTAGTGATGTTGAGATTATTTAATCTCAGATGCTGAGATTCTCACTTGTGATTGGTGTGGTTTCATTATATCAAGAAAATAATGGAAAAAAGGGAGGGGGATGGGGGCATCACTTCTTCAGCCACTAGATGGCAACACCTTTGACCAATCGCACTTTAAGCACTTTTTGCACTTACCAAGGGTTTTTCCTTATGTCTGAATTCTTGCTTGTGTTGTACGCTGCTAAATGAAACTGTAGAATTGTATACATACATCTTTTGGATTATTATTTTGCAAATGGAAAATACTATAATACTATGACAGAATATAATACTTGATACTATGAACTGCACATTTTCTGATCAATATTTTACTCCTTCCTACACAAAGATGTGCAGCTCTTACATTTAAATGACAGTCGCATGAGACACATTTTTTTCTTTGTCTTATTCTTCAAGCATGCAAACAATGCAAGCTACAGATGTTATTTCTCTATATGTGGGATTCTTTTCCACATTTCTCTAGCCAGTCTCCTGAGTGTGTGCAATGCTATGTCTGTGCACTGAGACAGCTGGAGCCAAGCTAAGACAGCTCTGAGCAGTGTGCTAACCCAGAACTACATCACAGAGCTGACCCAGATGCAGATTGCCTACGGTTCATTTTACACACACTTTGATAGTGGAGAGCAGAGATGCTACCATTACACAAGACCTGGCTCTAGTTGATCTTCCACACACAGTAATAGTAACCTGACAGTTGTTCACTTTGTGGTTAAAGTCTTATTGAGGTTAATCTCTTTCCTTGATCTGGCGCTCTCTTTAAACACAAGCTTACTCTGAATACAGAGGAAACAAATTCTGACCACTGCCTTCTACAATACTGCTTCTTATCACTGTAAATTTGAAGTTATAGTTACATGCAATGTGAGATGTGTTTGTCAGATCGGGCTGTAATCAAATGTGAAACAAAACTCAGCCACAGCAGCTACATCAGTAATTAAATCTGAGATACAGTTCTTAATGTTTGTGACATAGATAGGGATAACTGCTCTTCATCACATTCACACTCACTCTGCCATTGTTGCTGTTTGTGAAACGAATCGATTTCCGTGTTTTAATGCCTCTGTGCACCAATTCTACTGGTAGAATCATGTTGTCATTTGTCATGTATAAATGTAGACTGAAGCCACATTACTGGTTTGAAGGGTTTGTAATGTAAATGTATCTGCTGAGCCATAACCTCTGTATTTCATATATAATTCATTTAAATAATCTCACATTGCTTAATAATAAGAGCTGACTCTGAAGTGAGCTCTATGTGGCTGTGCTTGAACCCACAGTGCTTTGAGCAGAGGGCTAAATTCAACATGTTACCAATAGAAAAGTTAACATGTTGATGTTTAAGTGATATTAATTTGCTTTTAGGAAACATTTGCTTATTAGCACTACACAATAACACCATTATTTAGACAGGTATTTGGCTGAACCAAACATTTTTATCTAAGGATGGTAACACATAAAAGGAGGATCACAAAATACAGTATTATTTATCCTCTGCAGGCACATGAATATCTGAACCATATTTTATTACTATTTATAGTCAACCATGGCTAACAATATTAAGACTTTAATTCTAAAGTGACCTTAAGGACTGAAAGATTTATTACAGCCCATTAAACAGGTCAACACAGAGGCACACATAGAGACTTTTTTTCCTTAGGAGAGCATGAAGGAGCTGTCTGTTTGATTGTTTTTAATGTTTCTAGGGAAAAACTGGAATTTTGGAGTTATATTAATTATCCACTGGGTAGCAGGAATAACCACAGCAACCTGCAGTGGAAACTTTCACAGTTGTGGAGGTATCCTGGATAGACCAACTCTCCAACACTACCAGGGAAAAACTCAGTTCTGCTCAACATGACCACCATTGATGGAGTGTTTTCAGATGCTCAGTAGAGCATATTACTGTGATGAGGCTTAGTTATGACATGAACATCACGCAGAGGATTAACAGCACATATGGAAGTCTCCCACAGATCTTGCATACTCGATGTTGTGTTAATCTAGCTTGGCCTCCCTGCATTCACAGGGCACAGCAGTATAAAACAGTGGATAATCTAAACCACTGAGAGATTGGAGTTTTTTCACATATTGATGGAATTGATTTTCAGGCCTGAATGGCCAAGTCCAATTATAATGCCCTTTGGCGGAGTGAATCAACACTGTATAAGAAGGGAAAGATTAAAATTGGAAGGAAATGGGAATTTGTCTGCCAGAAAGGTTTTGGCTCTGTTTCTAAGATAAAGCCCACACTCAGTCATTGGTTCTGTTTTGATTGGATTCATCCTTTTGATCTTTTTCTTATTATTCCCCTTTGTCACATTGTCCCTATCTTGCTTCAAAGTCCTTTATCCAGTAATATGTGGAGTCAGGTGGAAGTATGAAATCTGCAGAACATATGAACAGTGTTGGGCAAGTTACTGTAAAAATGTAGTTAAATTACTGATTGATCCTCTTTAAAGTAATCAAATTACTAGTGAGATTACTTTATTTCAAAAGTAATTTGTTACATTACTAGTTAAGTTACTAATTACTTCCCCATCTCCTTAAAAAACTCTTTAGGCAGCTCAAATACACTTTGTTAGCCTTTGTTGCTGAGCAGGAGTGGGACACGTACTGGCGCTGGGCTCAACAGTCGCATTGGTCGCTGCCTGATATTTTCTCCACTAACCTGACTGCGCTCTGCTGCCCTTTCAGGTGTTTCAATAAATTTGATGTTGAGTTTTTTCATGTTGACAGCGATTTTTTTCCCACACATAACGTACAACTCACAGTAATCTTCTTGCCTTTGACTGAAATGAATTCAAAGTAATGACTGTACTTCCAGCTACTGAACGCGTACTTCTCGCTCGCCATGCTCACTTTGTTTTTGTTTTTTTCCGCATGAATAGGCAAAGTAGGTCTCACGTTGATGACGTCACGCATGCAGCTGGCTTTCTGTTTTTACCATCTAGATGATAAAACACTTCATTTTGTTACTTGAACTTTGTAACTATAATCTAACTACTATTTTGAAAATAATAACGTGTTAATTTACTATGTTACTAAAACTGCATATGAATAAGTAGAACAGAAATCCCAACATGCTGCTGCAGGCGGCCTTGATTGTTGAACTCCTGGTGGTAGATTTGATCACCTAGTCACTATCACAGGGGCTGACAATAGTTTTTGAATGAGCATGAAGTATGTGCACATGTTCCCCTGCCAACATATAAGTTGTGCCTGTGTGCATGTGTGTCTGTGACCTGAAGCTATTATCAGTTCAAAGCCAAGAGCATTGGCATAATCCTAAAGACTCTTCTTCTCCAGTCTGTAAAGGCTCAACAAAGACTCAAAGATGCTTCTCAGCTTCCAGAAGTGCATCATAGAGTATCCTGGCTGGCTACATTAACGCCTGGTATGGCAATTGCCAAAGTAGAAGAAGGCAAATAAGATCTTTGAAAGTAGCTTTGCAAGTTACAGAAATCTGTAATCCATAGTGAGTGGGATCTTTGAATTCAGATAGTGCACAGTCTGAAACTTTGCATTTCAACCATGTACCCAAACCACTAACTTGGAGGTTTTACAGCAGTAACATCAAGCTTTTTTTTTTAATCTATCCTCAGTTCAGAGTATGAACTGAATACAAGAGGTCGCTGTATTCAAACAATCAAACAAACAAACAAAGACACCTCATTTAATTCAGCACCAGTCATTAGTGGTGTCCCCAAAAAGACAGAGTTTTAAACAAGACTGACTGATAATGTTCTTCAAACCTGCTCGGTGCGTGTGTCAGCCCCTTTTGTTGGAGGGTTCAGCTCCCAGCTGGAGCCTGAACACTGAGTTTGTTTGCCCCCTTGTGACATAAAATTTTCTTTTCTTTATAACATTGTCATTGTCACAGCAAGCCATACTGATGAGAGGAGGTCCAGGCAGCATGTGTGCTCTCAGGGCCCCAAAGACAAACTTGATGAACGAGAGACATGCAGGAAACAGTGGTGTGACAGACAGGTGGACCATATCTAATCAGTCACATTACCCTCTTAGTCAAAGGTCTCTGGAGCCAACTAGTTAGAGGAGCTTCCTTCTCTGAAACACACACACGAGCACACAAGCTGGTCTTACTACTGCTGCAAGCACCGTCCAATGAGCCAAAACATAAGAGATATTTTCATTGAAACATGTTTTTTTTTTTGTCAAATCAAATTCCTAAATCTACTCCTCACCTTTCACCCTAATCTCAAGTTTTTCACTGGCCTAGAACTGGTGCAGAGCCTCAGACTTAACAGATGTTCAGGTTGGGTTGGTCTTTGGTTTGCTTGCCTGTTTAGTTCAGTCATGTAAAAGCTGTAAGCAAACTCTGGTACAAACCAAACAACCAGAAAAAGACAGCCTGAAAAACTTCCATGGCAGCTCTGGGGCAGTTTCTTTATAGTATGAAAGCAAGCAGACCAAGCAAAGGAATCTGTGATGAAGAAGTGACTTTTATCATTTACATGTCCATCTTCTGGTCACTGACTCGAGAACAACCAACAAGAAAAAACAAATCTGTTAAGCTTGTGTCGTATTCATGCATTTTAGCCATTTCTCATTGTAAAATAGGTGACTGTAACTGTCACTGGAACCATCTGATTTCCCCAACATGGTCCCATGTGACACCGATGATACATGATGGCTGCCAAGGTTTCCAATGAATGAGTTTTCTGTCAGTCCTGTTTCCTCCTTCGTTTGAAATAAGACACTGTGAAAATGAACTTGACTATAGCTTAAAGGCAACAGTGAACACGAGTTTTCTTCGGCCAAGAAGAAACTAATCAAAGCAGGTGGAAAGCACCTTATTTGTTTATGTACTTGAATCCTGGGAAAGCAGAGAGAATTAAATTCTGCCAAAAAGGCTCTGGGTGGCTATGAAGTCAGTGCTTTGTTTACACAAACTGTGCTCACATCCACAGACAGGCGTGCACAAAGACATCCATCATCAATGCCTGTCTGCTTCTCTTGACTGTTTCCCAGGTTCCAGCTGAAAACAGGCTCATACACTTAATTAGCACCAGTGCCAGCCCCGTTACTGGGCACAGTCTGTGCAGCTTCTGTATACCGAGGGAACTGAGGAAATATGTGTGGGTATTTTTTAAATTATGTACTTTCTTACGCTTTTCTGGAGCATGCAGTTTTCATTAATCAACTCACTGTGGCCTCAATTTGTCCCTTTGTTTCCATCAGCACTGGGGTTTTAAAAAAATGAAAATGGACAGGAGGCTGTCTGGCATCAGAGTGATAATCCAGCCCACAGCGGCAGTCATGCATCTTCTGCTGTGTACAGTGATGCCAACTGCAGCGGCACAGGGAGGGGCTCAGAAATACTGCTTGCCCCTTCTGTATTTGTGTGGATTGTCCTCTTTCCAGGTTGTGTGATTCTTTGTGTTTGTGTAAAAACTGGTGTCTGAACTTGTGTTAACAATCTAGATTTTTGTCACATCATTTTTTTAAGCACTGTGTTTTTTGTTGTTGTTTTGTAACCACAGCATCTATTGCATGTCTGTCCATCCTTGGAGAGATTCATCCTCTGCTGTACTTCATTAAGTTTCTCTACAGATAGTAAAGCCTCTTAAATTGGAATATTGGGCAATAAAAACACAGTGACTTGATTTGCCTTGAACTAAATGTGACACTTGCTTCACTACATAAAACCAAGACTTGTAACAATTCTGATTTTAGGAAGTAGGTTGACATATGAGAAATGTACCTAAATTATTCAAAATAACCATAATACTGTATATCCAGGGCATATACAGCATATTCTAAATCAAAAGCTGTACAAAAAAGAAAGAAAACTCTTCTGTATAGTCATGGGATCATTAAACTTGTGATCCTGTGTAACTACATGTGCAAATGCATATGAAATCCACACAAACTACATAGAAAGAGAGCCAAAAGAATTATGTCCAAATAAGTTCATAAAGAACCTCATTTCTCATTTGGTGTTTTGATGGTAGTGGTGGAGAGCACTGTCTGACATTGTTGCTCGAAAATCTCAGATATGTGTTCACTTGTGTTAAGATCTGGGATCTTTATATTTGGGATCCTCTCTGTAATAAAGTTGAGGCCGGGCTTAAACTGATATATATCAATGCTATATATCATAGATATGACACAGTTTGACTGCATTTATTAAAAATTTCTTGAGGAATTTATATGTATTTGTATTGTATTGTATGTTGTATTTATTTCTGTTATATTTTTATTCTTATTTCTACACATAGTGTTGGATGTGAATGCTCTTCATGCTCTGTTTGGGGCAGCAGTAGCTCGGTCTGTGGGGACTTGGCTTGGCAACCAGAGGGTCACCGGTTCAAGTTCCCCACGGACCAGTCTACATGGAGGTGGACCGCCAGCTGAAGAGGTGTCAGCCTCCTGTTGAGGTTCCCTTGAGCAAGGCACCGAACCCCAAACCTGCTCAGGGCACTTGAAGCCTCCTCAGTCTGGCATCTCTCTGTCAGTTTGCATGTGCATGCACATTTCTATATATATATATATTTATATGTAAAGAAATAACAAGAGTGTAAATGTAAATTTCCCCATCAGGGACTAATAAAGGGTCTTCTTCTTCTTCTTCTTCTTCTTCTCACGTTTTGACCATCTTGATAGCACCTCTGTCAAGCTAACTGTAACACTTGCAGTATGTTACCTATCTGACTGGCCTTACGCTTTGGATGGTGCGAATATGGGACGATGTCTACATCTAATACAGCTTGTAGATAAATCTGGAGATGAATCCTGCTGAGACTTGCCTGTAGAGCCAATACAGACTAGACTGTGTTATTGATCCATAGGCCCGTGCACCTGGCTGAGTTCAGCGTGACGTCAATGAACTGCAGCTGCTCTTATATGCCTGTTTCTTCCCTCCTGTTTGATATTCCCATCCATGCCTGTTCCAGGGAGCCGCTGACAAAGAGATCTGCATACTGAGGCGAGGCGAGGAAGAGAACCGTTATCGGCCGCACTATAATTACCCTGTAGCTCCGTGCAACTTTGGAATAATAAATGAGTAATCAGTTGTGTGTTTGCAAAGGGTCGGAAACAATCAGATGCAACACAACAACCATGAACAGGAGGATGGAAAGATTCACACCAAATATCCAGCTTGAGCCCAAAGAGGCTGCTGCAGTGCTGGCTCACTGAATTAGAGAGGAAATGTTCTTTCGGGCTCAGCCATGCCCCGGGGAACGAGCTGAAAACAGACCTCTCTACACAACTCCATTTCCCAGCACACAAAGTTAAAACAATGTTTATCAGAACAATTCTTGCAGTTTTGACTTTACCTGCAATTTGTATTAACCAAGTTCTGTTAAATTTAAACATTATCAAGCACATTAACTGTATGTTCTGAATGTTTCTGTAATTAAAGTTAACCACTAGTCTGCAATTTCAGGAGGTGAGGTGAAACCAGAGCTCACAGGTAACTAGTGAGGGCCGAGGCAGGTTCTCTTAGAACAGATTTTTTAAAATCAGCTTAAAAGTCTGAATGTCTGCTGTGAAAAGGGTCTGTCTGATTCCTGTGCTAATGAGAACGAGCCACAAAGAGACATGGGTTTAGCTGTCTGATAAGTTGTGTTACTTTTGCTACTGATCCTGAAGTGTGCGCTTGTGTTCCGTCACCATGGCTACAGCTACAGCTTGACTTGGTTACATCACCGGCTGTACTACACAGTGTTTTGCAGGGAGGTCAGTGTGTGTTCCCATCTGTCTCATGTTGTCACAGCAGTGGGAGCATGGTGAGGAAGCAGTCCAGGACGCTGCAGGACAGCTGGGTGTTTGTAACGAGCAGACCTGACGGCAAGATACTGACATCACAGGGCATCGAGTCCCACACTCACACTGTAGTCCACTGCAATGTATCAACACACACATCTGTGTGTTGACTCTTTGTGTTTGTTTCCTCACTTCTACACTACAATAAGATTCTCCCTGAGCAGTCTCTGTTGAATGTAACCTTCAGTTTGGACACTGATGGGAAATATGTACTATCTATCTGTAAATGTTGGCTGAATTCATCTGTGCAATATTTAAAGCCAAGAATGTGCTCTTGAAAAGAAAAAGAAATAGCTCTTGACAGCACTTCACCGAGTCAGGACCCGGAGCAGCTTATCTGACCTCTTGTTGATTTTCCATCAAGGCCAACAGAGTAATAGAGAGCTTCTTATTCCTCGGAGAGGACTATCAAGTAATCAATATGCATTTGATTTTGCATGTTAATTGCTGAACTTGATAGTGAGTTGGCCTCAGCATTTGTTCTGCAACGTTAGTCTCATGCAGGAAGTCTCCTGTACTCACAAATCTTTGAACAAGAATAATTGGTGTGAGGAAGCTGCTGAGACTTACAATTGACTTTTTAAAAAAAGACAGACTGGCCTATATTTTCTTTGGACCCTGTACTTGATTACAAAAAGCTGTAACCCTTTTCCCAGTATAACGAAGTAATATCATGAATGTTTAGGTGGAACAAGGCAGTTCAGGTGTTTTGAATAAAGTGTTGTTCAGTCACATTCATGTGGTCACAGGGATGTCAATGACACAGTGAGGAGTTGGACCAAGACGTTTGAAGACGATGTGTTGAAAAGATAAAGGGCAGGGGTAGCAATGTTATTTTAATGTCCTTCAATGAACTAGAGGGTACTTTATCATATTTTATCTGCTATATGAGCATTCAGCATCTGTATCTGCAGCATTTCTTTAACATGGGGGCTACATCAGTATCTCCAGCGGTTTACACAGGACAGATCAGACAGTGAAGCCTGATCTATCTTACTTAGAAACCTTCATCAGTCACTGCTACTGTCAACAACACAACATGGACATCAGCAGAACCTCCACCAAAACTTCTCAAAAAAACGATGAATTCATGGAGGACCTACAGATGGCGATGAGGTTAGTGTCCTGTCCAACATGATCCACTGAGCCTGTCTTAGCTCTCCATGAAGAAATAAAAGTGCTAAAGTCTGGCTAGCACTGTGTCCCAGTCTTATCATATTCATTGAAAAGTTTAACTGCTCGTTACAGTCATCCATAAAAAGAGACTGAAAACACTATGAACAAAATCATGAAAGAAACTGTATTAAACAGTAAAGTCGAAGCACGCACAACAATCTCATCCTCTCTTCCTCAGTGTTCTTCAAACTGTACCCGCCAACAATGACACACAGATAGGACTTCATGAAAACTCCCCTTAAACTTCCACCAGACACTATAAACAACACAACCTTCTCTCAAGTGCAATGTATCATCTGTACCATCAACTAAAGACCCACACAAACACACTCGGTTATACATTACACACAGTTATAGCGCTTATAACTGAAAGAACTCATCAAAATCAGAGGGAAAGCGTTAAAAGTAACTAAACTCAATGGCAATGAATGATTATAAAAAAAAAAAACTATCCAAAGTACTGTACTCCATCTGGAAGGAAAGCAGAAAAGCAAACGAGAGCAAAGCTGGTCATGGACAAATTATTCACTGATAGTCAAACACTTCTGCAACACCAAGATAACGACACTAAAAGAAAGAAAATACCAGTCATCTGTTAGTTATCAGTTCTCTGATGTTGTTTGTGGTTTCTCCTAATTTTCCTTCCCTTTGTTTTCTCTCCTCGCTCAGCACAAGCATGTATTTGGGTGCACAAACTCTGCCATATACGGTCCAGCCAAATACAAAGTCTATTAAAGTCTTATTTAAGTTTTTACAGTGAGAAGAACATCAGTGATTATGTTCATCATTAAAGCCTTCCCAGTAGGCCAGTTGTTTTATGAGGGAAATCTCATGTATACAAAGATTTCCTGATGGAGATACTACGATCATTGATTGAGCTGACTCAACTGATTCTGTGCATGCTTATCGAAATGTTGACTGTATTGCTTTGCTCCATTATATTCTCTAGTTCTTTCCTTTGCTTGGATCACCTTGATGTTTGATATTCTGTCTTGAAAAAGTGTGGGTAGCACTCAGTTTCCTCTATCTTACCCTGCAAAGTGTGTTACTTCAAGCCAGAGCCATCTGCAACGATAAAAGGACTAAATGGCTGAACAGTCGAGCCAAGATGGCCGAATTTCCTCACCACCTTGATGATATAGCTTTCTTAATCTGTTCTGAAAATAAAAAGCCAGCATAGAGAGATATGTTTACAGTCAGAGAGACACACGTGCCAAACAGTGAAGAGCTTAAATAAAATAGATCAATTCTTAGGTCATTTTATTTAATGTTGATATTTTCAATGGCTTGAATGTCCTGATTGACATTCAGCATACCCACAGTCTTTTAGCTTTGTGGCTTCTTTAAGTCTAATAACTACAGCACACTAAGCAGCACAGCAATGGTTATTAACTCTTATAGTTAGGGTTTTCCTATATAGTCATATAGCCTTTAATGGCCCCACAGTCAGGAAATTCACATTGTGAGAGTTTTCACATAAAAGGGGCAGCAGTTGCATGACCAGCTGCAAATATAGACATGTGTACTGACAGTACAGTGTGGATCTGTTGACTGACAGTAGAGCTGCATCTCCAACAAAGAGCAAATTATAATATTAGACAAAGGAATTAAAGAAATGATCCAGCTGAAAGCAACACAGCTGCAGTTGCCAAATGTATAGAGTCTGACAGATTGTGTAAGCACTGCTAACATACAGCTCAAGGAGGTGACATATAAGTAATTCCCTTCAACAAGACTCTCTCATGTAAAACCCATCTGAGAAAACCAAAGGGCTTTGCAAGTCTCTGAACACTCTTGTGACCCTTAGATAACCTCTGAAGCTCCATGTGATCTTCTAGTAATGTTGATGCCATTTTACGAGAGAGCTGATTGGTCAACAGGTTGTGCTTTCACACATGATGATCTGCTGAATGTAAGTGTACAACACAAGTTGCCGTGGTGATGTAACCCAGTAAGTAGTGAACCCTTCCCCAAACGTAAACCTGAAGACCAGGGATAAACCTGAATTTACATCACAAAGAAGCCAAATCCTGCTTTGTAGGGTTTCAACCTATTCCCTCTGGTAGGTGCTACAGACCTTTGTACACCAAAATATCCAGACACAAGAGCAGTTTCTGCATTAAGCCTGTAACTCATCCACATGCACCGACCTGTACATTTATTCTCATCGTTTAGAGACAGTATGTATGTTTCTATACTGTCGTATCCATCTACATCATGTATCTAAAGCAACCTATTACATTTACCAGATTTACTTCAGTACCCTTTGCGTTCTGCACCACATCTGGATCTGTAATGGCTTTTCCCACTTTGCTATGGAAGAATTTGACTGGCCTACACAGATCCCCTGACTTCAGACCAATCCAACACCTTTGGGTTGAAATGGAAAGCTGACTGAGAGCCAGATCTTATCACTCAACATCAGATCTTGCTAAAGCTCTTGTGGCTTAACATGAACAAATCCCTGCAGCAAGGTTCAACATCTGGTGGAAAGCCTGAAACCAGAAGAGTGAAAGCTATTATTGCCGCACATGTTGTAACATGTTAAAGTCTGGAGTATATGTATCCATATACCATATGCATTTAGACTAAATGGAGTTTTTTTTTAACTTATGACAGCCTTCAGTTTAGTAAGTTCATTGTACACCATATCTAATAGCAATGTGTGTGTGTGTGTGTGTGTGTGTGTGTGTGTGTGTGTGTGTGTGTGTGTGTGTGTGTGTGTCCTGCAGGTTTTGATGGATCATTAAGCTCTTTGAAATCTGAAATTACAGAGTTTGTCTTCTTAAAGTAAATGTTCCTTTTTGTAAATGTTCGTCATCTGTGGTCACTGAGCATGTACTATCCCTGCTTTATACCTCTAACAGTAGAGAGATCTTCTATATCTCTTTTGAGGGCCAGATGACACTCTAATCTACTCTGGCTTTCAGTTTCTTTCCACTGTTTCAAATCGGTTTCTTTGCATTGTGATATACAGTCATGTGAAAGAAATTAGGACACTCCATCAAATACTCAGTTCTTTATTAAGATATGTTCAACCTAACCTTGTTTTGATTTATCTATGAAAAAGACAGTGGTTTAATTGCAGGTAAATAACAAAAATGAACCTTGTTTTACTCATTAAACAAGAGATAAGAAAACTAGGTATTCTACCTGAGGAAAAGGTTGGGAGACTCTCCCCTCTAACAGCTAGTGTTACTCTCTTTGACTGAAATAGCTTTGATGAGACGCTTCTTGTGGCTCTCTGACGTCGTTCTGAGGACAGTTTTTCTTCAGTGCAGAATTCTTTCAGCTGTGAGATGTTGGTTGGATGGTTTCTTGCAGGCACAGCCCATTTCAAGTTACCCCTCAGCACCTCAATCTGGGATTAAGCTCTGGGCTTTGACTCGGCCATTCCAGGGTTTTTTTCATTTTCAGACAGTCCTCCATGGATCTGCTGGGCTGTTTTGGGTCACAGTCATGTTGCAGGATCCTTATTATTTTTTTTTTTTACAGATGGTCTCACATGTTCCTCGAGCACCCTCTGACACGTGGCAGAATTCATGGCGAGTCCATGACACTTCCACCTCCGTGCTGCACAGTTAGTATGAGGTTCTCATCCTGAAATGCTGTGTTTGGTTTATGCTGAACATGTCCTCTGTTCTCGTGTACAAATAATTCAATTTTAGACTCATCTGTGCAAAGACAATGATTCCTGGTCCTGGTCTTTGTCGACAGTTTCTCTCTGGCAAACTTCAGTCTGGCCTTCATCTTTATTTTAGAGAGCAAAGGTTTCCTCCTTATACGCCTCACATGGAAGTCAAACTTGTGCAGTCTCTTTCTGCTTGTAGAGGCGTGCACTTTCATATCAGCAGTATCAAAAGCCTGCTGTAGGTCCTGATGACATTTTAGGGGTTTCGGAGACTTCTTTTAGCATCTTGTGGTCTGCTATCAGGGTGAACTTGCTTGGCCCCGTTGTTTTGAATGTCCTCCATTTGTAGACTACAGACAGTGGAATAGCTGATTTATTTTAAATTATTTTCAAATCTTTTAAAATCCCTTACCAGACTCATAAGCTGCTACAATCTTCTTTCTGATTGCCTCAGACAGCTCTTTCAGTCTCACCAAACTAAATGTCTGAAGTTTAAATTGGACATGCCTCCTTCAAAATGCTGAGTAAAGATGTTCTAGTCATGATGTGATACACCTGTGTGTGATTTTAGCCATTCTAAGTGGGAATAAATGAGGGGGTGTCCTCACTCACCTCTTCTCTGAGTGAAGAATTCAGTTTGTATGTATCCACTTTTAACATTTTCCAATCAGAATGACCGTGTGTAAGTCTGAAACACAGACCTTTATGGTAAATAGAGTTAAAACCTTTCTGGAGACCAGAAAAATAAGACAATATTTCATTTTTCATGTGGTGTGCATGTTTGTTAATTACGTGTGAATGTATGCATGGTCAGTGGTGCTGTATTTTGGGAGGAAGCCAACTTGATCTTTACTCAAGATGGAGCGTTCGTCAAGGAAATCTAGTATTCTTTTATTCAGAATGCCACAGAATAATATTCCCAGACAGTTGCCTCTGTACCTACTATGGTCTGATTCGTCCCCACTAAATTATGAGCTAAACGAGCTTTACAACAGATGTCAGGAAAGCATCCTGACTGTAATACATACTGAATGACCTCAACACTGCAGCTTCTCTGGGGTGGTGCATTTCAGCATTTCATTTTTAATACAGTATCTCTAATAATTGATCATGGCTTCCAATACTTAACTAAAGACAGATCTACAGGGAAATAAAAGCATCGACAGCATGCTTCTTGCTCATGTCTTTTAGAATGCATTTTTGCATTCAACGAGGTCTCTAACATCTGAACTGAGTTTCCCGTCATGGCCAGTATTTTACATTCAGAGATGAGAAACTGTTTTAACGTACATATGGGTATTTGAATATTTAAATAATGATGTCAACCTACCCTTTAACAGTATCTCATGGTCTTCAAACCGTAGGCACAGTTTGCTCAGTTGCCATGGAGATGGTTCAGCTGTCATCACATTCATGAGCAGCAGTGGTAGTAGTAGTAAACAGCTTCATCCTTCCTAAGCCAAAGATTGGCTTCTTGAGTTGAAACAGATTAAACACATGTACAGACTTCATGCACAGATAAAGTCTGCACATGACTTTGGAAAACTGAGAAAAGTCTCAAAATCTGACATTTGTAGAGCAGAGGAACATGAGATGAGATGAGAAGAAGATAAACTGAGAGATTAAAAATGTGACAGAAAAGTAATATTAGTCTACGTTGTTCTCAGGATAATAACAAAATAAACCTTGAAGTCAATTAGTGTCATTTTCTGTGCCTGAGTAGCCAATTGCTAATTTTATTGAGTTTTCATCACATTTTCAGGGCCGATACCGATGCCGATATTAATTTGCAGTAAAAGTGAAAATACATCAAATATTTTCAAATATCTGACAAATATTTGACTAATTCAATTGTTAATACAAACTCCAACACTTCATTTAAATACCTTAAAGTCAATGTTTATTAAACAGCTTTTCAGATTTGCAACATGTTAAAGATTTTTTCTTTATTTTAGAAACAGACATATTTATTTTAAAATGCTAACAAAAAGTGCAGGGATTTCCCAGGGTCACTGAAGGGTCACTCCACACTGTGTGTGTGAGCACTGCATGCACAGCTTTCACTGCTGACTGGCCGTTACCTGTGCCATGGTGCTGTGGGTGGGACAATGCTGGATGCAGAGTAGTGACTGCAGACAAAGCACCGCAGCTGTATCAGGGCCAAAATAGCCCAGTTCTAAATTCATCTCTTATCAGCTGTCAGATTTTTTTAAAAAAAGGCAGATGCTGATATGCGTCAAAATGCTGAATATCGGCACCGCTAATTGGTCAACACTTTTAGCAGAGAAAAATAATAGTAATAATAATAAAGTGAATGGCTCTGCTTGGCTTCCTAATAAAAATAAAAATAAAAATAAAAATAAAAATAAAAATAATAAAATTAAAGTAAATTGTAAAGTTAGGTGTACAGCAGGAACATGGGTGCTTTAAAAGTCTTATAAGAATTTAAAAGTCTTATAAGAATCACCTTAAAAGTGTGCTCTGATGTTTGTCAAGGGCTTTCTCTTATTTTCTGACAACTAAAATCTATTGTATTTTCATCTGGACTTCTTTCTAATGCATCCACTCCGTCCACACAACCTGATATCTCCCTTGTTAATTTCCATCTAAAGCACTGAGCACAGCTTTGGTCAGACCTCTGTAGACTGGCAGACTGTGGGATATGGTAGAGAAAGCTTTACAGGGAAAAAAACATCACAGCATCTTACCCTTCTTCTTTGTTTTTATAACCAAAAGTATTTAAGCTTTTGAAAACTCTAATCTTTCCATGGTTTAAAGAGATACACTGCCTGTCTTTGTTAATGTATAATTGTCTGAATACACAAAGAACAAATGAAGGGAAAAACAGAGCAAAAGTAATTGCAGAATCAAACAGCAGAGTGAAGAAGATAAGAGAAACAAAGCAGCACGTTGTGAGCTGGGGAGGCAGGTGTTCACTATCAGCTATGGAAGAGTTTTACTGTCACTACTGTGTGTATGTGTGTGTGTGTCTGCACGTATTTTCTATATCTGCTGAGGAGATCCTGGTGAGAAGAGGCAGCTTTCTAGAGCTGAGCACCTATCTCAGCCTGTCAGGCCTCAGCCAATTATTCAGAGAGAAATGAATGTCATTCAAATGTCAAACCATTGCAGTGGCCTGCTGAGCCTCAGCCACATGTCAGGGCTGTTAATTAAATGCATCTCAGAGAATGCATGAATCAAAACCTGCTTCATGCTTCAGTGTGCCAGCCTTATGTGGACACACCACAGTGTTTTTATTTTCTCCCTGCGCATGCTTCACAGCATGCTACAGGCCCATAATGATTGTATACACACTGAATATTAATATGTCTTCTTGTGTTATGGATCCCTGTTTTGCCATGAAATTTAATCTCCTGTTGGGACTCTGGTTCAGCCTTAAAGGAATATACCACATTTTTCCCCAATGTTATGTAATGTAGCCTGTAAGCAGGACCATTGCCAGAATTGAGGTTGTATATCCAGTGTTAAATTGATTTCTTCTCATGCTCAATTCATCTACCTGTTTCATTTTCTCATTTATTTTTCTTCCTTTTTCCTTGTTTACACTTTACTGAAGTGTCCAGCAATTTTGTAGTACATTAGCTTTACATTCTGTTACATTTTCAAAGATACATAAAAGTAGAGCACTCTGAAATAACTCACGGAGGAGTCGTGTGTCTGTCTGCTATTTTTGATGACACCTGAGGTCATTATCCTCCGGTCTGCTTCTATAGTCACTGCAGTCAAATGAAATCCTCCTCCTACACTCATATAATCTCAGCCACTGTTCATCTCCCATCATTCTGCAAGTTGTAATTATGAACACAAATTAGAAACCAAAAGCAGAAGAAAGAGACACGAAACTGTGAGGACACAAACTTGGTTTCATTGGATCCAGTTGGACATGTAACATCAGTGTTTCTAAAATCCTGGCATTGGCCCTGCTTACAGCCTGCATCTCATACAACTCCTCAAACATGTCACAGTGTGTCGGGTCTGCTGAGAGAGCGTGCAGTGATTGCAAGAACTGTGTTTGGTCATTTTAGGCTGATCTATGTTTTCTCCTTCAGGTTTCTGATGGTGAGATTAAGATTTAGATTTATGATGAGAATGAAGAAAAGACCTCCTCACTGAAACTCCACGTTTCATCAGAGTGAATGGATCAGCATAAAATATGGCACAAAAAATATTATATATTATATTCAGTGACATTAACAAAACAGATCTCTGTATGTCACAAAGTGAAGTGAAGAATGTTAACACAGTTAAGGTGTAAATAAATCACACTAAAGTGTCCTGTGAGAAACTGTCTTCTATTGTGGAGGCTCTGTGAACTGGTGAAACTCATCAACGAAACATAAATAAAAACCAATTAAAATCGACATCAGGACAGTTTAAAGTACTTTTAAACTACAACAAGATGCCTTTTATTTCCTCAGATAACAATGGCTAATCTGTGAGATCAGCTTGGTTGGCTTATGTATATAATTCTCAGACTGTCATCTCTGAGATTAACTTGCAAGTCTGGAACAATAATGTTTTTTCTTTCAAATATTTTGTCTCCAGCATGGGCCCTTTCTCTTTTCTTCCCTTACAAAATGCACAGCAAACACACCCAGACAGCCATGAAGGTGCAGCTGGCTGAAAAACAGTGTTGTCGTGGGAACGCAGTCTTTCTTTCCATGCCTGTCGTCATCCGGAGCAGGAAGCTTTGTTGTCTAACCTCCTGACATTCAGAGAAACAGTCGTCCTAATCCCCTCTCATCTCACCTTCAGCTCAGCCGCCGGCTCGATCTGCCTGAACGTCATCCGTCTAACAGTCATTGCATGTTACCATGACAACACAAACCATGGGATGAGATGGGTGTTTCTTCATCGTTAGCAGGCCAGTGACGACGACGATGATGATGATGCTCTCATTCAGTCCTTTCAGTGTTAATCAGAGGTTGCAAATGGTTCAGTCTCTGGTTTGAAGTGAGTGTGAGATGATGTTTTAAGTAAACATAGCACAAAACTAAGACAACTAGGGCCTTTCACTCAACACCCCGCCTGGATGCTCTGCTTTCAAAATAATAGCCCTTTTGTAGAACATAATTCTTGTGTTGTCCAGCAGCCCTGAGCAGTAAAAAGGCCTTTCTTGTGACAGAGGCAGCTGTGGCCACAGAGCTTCCTTCATCTGCTCTCCTCCTCACAGGCAGCCAGTCTTTGGGCAGTCAATAAGAATGTGATTGATGCCAGCTCTTTCTGCAGGCCCACAGCTCTCCTTTGACTTGATAAGCCTTTGATTAAACAGGTCAGAGGAAGACAAGGCCGAAGAGGCACCGCAGGAGAACGAGCTGCCAGCTTACACATGGAAGAGGTGGAAATGAACAAAACACATTTCTGCTGCACCAAAATGTTTTTTTCATTTGTGCAGACTTTATTTCTTATTTTCTCTGGATTACTGCATCATTTTCTCTAATAATAATTTGGATAAAACTGGGATAAAAGATTACTTTCGGTATCTATAACAGATTGTCCACTCAGGTGTCAAACAGTCGCAAGTAGACCTTTGATTTCAGCAGGTGAAATGGTTGGTTGGGTAACACTGCTGAAAGGGACTGACTTGTCTGGTACTAAACAGGCTCATCCAAACAGGAGCAGGAACATTTTTTCAAAGTTCTTAGTACCTGGCAGTGAGATATTATAAACACAGGAGCATTTGACCAGATGTCACCAAAATGTGTGTGTTTCATTTTCTGGAGATCACTAGTGAGACTTGTAATCATGCTGACTGACCAGCTCACCGTCATGTCATTTAACTCTCACCACCATCTTGTTGCCATTGTCTGCTTGGATTGTTGGCTTATTTAGCAGGCTCTTTCATCCCCAAACAGATCTTCAGTTAGCACCATTACTAGCTTTTATAACTGAGCCAAATTTGGCTGTGGTGGGGACGTTTTTGGCTCTTGGAATGGATTCTCAATCTGGCACAGAACAATGACACCTACAATATTAATTCTTCCTATAAAGCTCTGGCTGGCCTAGTTATATAGAGCACAACACCAGAACTATCTGGATTCCTGAAATAACTGGTGATGTAAGCAGTAATTCAGCCGATCACTACCTATAGCAAATTTATTGTAAATTTGGCCACCAATCATAAAGATAAATGGTGTTCATTTTTTTGCTATGTTTTTTAGCTTGATGTTCCTGATAACTCAACAGAGAAAGATCAGAGAATCAGCAGCAACCCTCTCCTGTGCGTATCATATGAAGGTACATTGTGTGTCAAGAGGCCGTATCAGAGAAGAAGAGCATCATTGTGCATCATTTATTATTTATGTTGGACAAATCATGTTCTTTCTGCGAGGTGCATGATGTGTACAATGTACCCGCATAAGTAGGTATTCTGTGAACTATAATTGGTTACTGTCCTGAGGCTGCACATGCTCTGTGTGTATCTGTACCGCCGCCACTGGTTTGTGAGAGAGCATGAGGTCATAAAAAATGGATGTTGGCTGCGTGGCTGTGTGGAAACAAACCACATCATGCTTCTTCCTCCTCATTTGCCTGTTTCTCGCTGACTCTCTCCATCTACTTTGCCTGTGGTTATAGGAGTCAGACTGACTTCATGATGAGTAAGTCTCCCAGCCACAGATGCTCTCTGGCTCTGGCATTTTTTTTATTTTTTTCCTGTTTATCTGACATCAACTGCTGACTCATGTGGGCCTCAACTATGGATGTCACATAATGCCCTGTCCCTCCCTCCTTCCTCATATCCCATCTGTTCTCTACCTGTCCACCAGACGCCCTCAGACTTTTCCACCTTTCCCAGTGACCTCATTCTCACGTCCAGCCACTCCCTTCTGCTCTATGGTAACTCCTTCCCCACAATTCCCATCTCCTGACCTGCTCCCCACCTGCTCATCTGTTTTCATTTCCTCTCTTCGGCCCTGTCAGGACATACACCAGCCCCTTTTCCCCAGTCAGCACCAGTTTGTCAGTGTTGCTCATGTCTTTCTTTGCTTTCAACCCCTGGACTCTGCGACCTGAACCCTTTACCTTGTAACCTGTGGCTGATCCACAGACTGACTCTTTATCCTTCAGAGCTCTTTGCCTGTTTCAACTGTCTTTCTAGTTTTAACTGTTGCCTGTCTTGCAATTCAGTTAGTTTTTTTATATATATTTCTTCTCAGTTAATCTCTAAGTTTTACGCCTGCACTGTCTACATTTTATTGCTTCCACTGCTACATTGCAAACAACTCACACAGAACAATCCAGCAGATGAATCAATCGTAGACAGACCACATGATGTAACTTACACTATTCCATGCTCTGTAAGCTGCTGCCAAAGTGCCAGTTTCAAGCACACCGGCACTGGAAGAGAACTGTTACTCCACCCTCCCTAACCGAAGTAGTCGTGCTGGCCTCTCGCAAGTCTGCCTCAGCCTGCTGGTTTCTGGCATGCCTCCAAGATGGCTAGTTTTGGGATCTTCATCCAACTACCTGTCTGGCCTAAGCTGGTCAGCCAGCCACCTCTGATTCAGAAAGATAATCAAATTCTTCAGGCGTTGCTCTCCAGAGATGCCATGCCACATCTTTAGACCTCCTTTACAACAGTGGCCATTCACTGACACAGCTCTTCAGCAACGATTCTAATCACCATGCTGATATACAGTAGATTACACTTTCACTTCATCACTCTCAGACAGGCAGATGCAGACAAACAAAGGCAGTTCACTTCTTCAACGAAAAAGCAATCTACTCTTACACGGTCCTCTTTTTTTCTCTTTCTTAAGTAGTTTGCTTAACTGTAAATTACAATTAACTGTAAATTACAAAATATGTGACTGAATGGTTTGAATCTAGATTTGATTCTAAATGAAATCATGAATCCATGAATAAGAAGCAAATTGTGAGACTGACAAAGATTTCCACCCCCCCGATTTGTTCCCTCACTCCCCAGGAATGACAATGCAGTGTTATACATATAAACAAATATATATAGAAAATTGCCCTTTCAGATGAAGAAATACTTGCTAAGTCATTGCTTGTTGGGAACTCATAATACTGTCCACACTTGAGTTCCTATGAGGAGTGAGTATTGTGTGAGGCATAATGATCAAGATATTCCTCACCAAACAGACACTGAAAATACAGATTAAACCACAATGCACGTCTGATGTTGAAACTGCACTCATGTAATAAAAAGACTGAAAACAACAGACTTTTAAAAGCTAATCTGAGTAACTGTGACCAGTTGACCAGGATGTAAAACCTCACAGCGGCTACATGTTTCAGTCCCACTGAGCTGTTTTAAAGTAACACAGCGTTACCACGTTAGAATGAAAACCAAACTGCCCTTTTCTTTATGAAAATGTTTGCACAAAAATACAAAGTGAATTTTAATCCCTGGGACAAACAGGAAGTGAACATTTTAATAAAATTGTAGTCCAGTAATATTCAAGTGCATTTTAGCAACTCTGGGAAAAGAAAGCCTCATATTCTAAAGAAGGCTGCTTTTCGTTTTCAGTTGTACTTCAGTGGACGGTGTCTGGACTGTTTGTGTCTGTGATTCATTAGTCTTGGGGTGGAAATGGCTGTGGCAGCAGCTAGCAGGCAGTCAGTTAGTCCCCTTGGTTGGGCTGCAGACTGCAGGGAACTAATGAGCAAGGACTGCTGCCACATGTGTCTGAATAATTTAACTGTTTCCAGGAAGATGAGAGAACTCCTGTGTCTGCTGCTCTCGCCACAACAAAACTTCTCACACGGAAGTAACCTCACTAATTCCTCTGATGGAGTATCTTAATACGACACAAAGACGCCCTGAGTACTGAGAGTTGAGGATCACTGTGATCATTCTATCATTCCATATCCACTGTGAAGAGATGCCATTAAAGAGCAACTGCACAGTATGTGATAGAGGACAAAATGTCCCCATTCTGTCTCCAGAATGTATTGTAAAGCTCAGCAGAGGCTAATATGCGACTTCAGCAGTCTGAGTTTGATTAATAAAGTGAGTATTTTTGCTCCAGCACTCATGTCTAGGTTTACTGCTGGCAGTTTGTCCCAATAACAAACCTACATCCCCCATGATGGTTCAGCAAAGAAAACAATGTATTTGGGATGTCCAGGGTCATAACTGTGCACCTGACTGTGTTTCAGGGCAGCATGGTGGTGCTGTGGATAGCACTGTCTGGGTTCTGTGTTCGAACCCACCCACCAATCAGCTGAGGCCTCTCTGTGTGGAGTTTGCATGTTCTCCTGTGTGAGTTTTCTATTGAAGGTGAGACTGTCTCTCTCTGTCTGACAACCCATTCATGACATGACATTCATGATGTTTACTGGTTGTTCTTTCCACTGGCATGTTATGTTCCTACAAGACAAAATAACTCTGAACTTGTGCTACGGAAATGTTATGGATTTGTTTCGTGCACGGGAACATGCTCCACTTGCTTTAGTTTACCTTATTCAAATGTATTTATTTAAAAAATCACAAACATTGTTTGCCTTGGAGGGCGTTACAATCTGAACAGTTGTGACACCCTCTGTCCTTAGACCCTCAGGAAAAACTTATCCAGGGAAAAAAGAAGAAATCAGAAGAAGAGCCACAGATGAGGGATCCCTCCCAGAACTGAATACACCAACTGCACTGGGCCACCCATTGGTTGGAGGAGGCCATCATACAACTAAAAGACTGACTTGCAAGCACAGACTGGGACATTAAAACAGATTTAACATACAAATTAAGAATAACATGATGAAAACTGAATTCAAATCAGAATCAGAAAACTTTTATTTAATTTGGTGTTCAGTGTGATTCAAGTCAGAACCAAGTCAAAACTTTTCTATAATAACAGACCCCACCATCTTTACCTGCACTCTGAACACTTTCTATACATGGTTTGACACACAAACCAAGCCTGGCCAGGCACCAGGACAAGATAAGCTAAGGTGCTCAAACTCTTACGCTTTCTCTACTTCATCTTCTGAGAATCCTGTAGGACAGCAAAATACCCACCATCATACCAGTACACAAAAAATGGCCAATGGCAACCATTCATTGATTCTGAACACAATCTCAACATCCCTTTACTTTTAATCCACTGGTTTCTCTTTTTTTAGCAACAGACCACCGGAGCACCTTGCTAGGTCGTCATTTACTTTCCTTTTTACGTTCTACACAGGTAACTTCACCCATCTCCACATATTTCAAACGCTGTGAAACCAACTTGGAAGTGCCTTAAATCTGTATTTCTTCTAATGGCCAGCAACGGGTGACTCCACTGGTTGAAAAAAGAGGTCCAATTGTACAGAAGTCTGTGAGTAAATGACCCGCTTCTCACCTGATTTATTACCTCATTAAATAGTTTTTCTAATTAGACTATTATCTGTACAATACTGCACATTGTTCATTTTGTAAAATATGGTTCAGTTTAGAGTTAAACAGAAGATAAAACAGGTTATGCTTTAAAGTGTAGTTACCTTGTGAGTGACAAGTCACTAACACAGCAACCTGTCACCCTGGATTGACAGGTTGACAGGTTGCTGTGAGTCTGCTGGTATCCATGGTAACTGTGAGGTTAGGTCAGGGTAGTCACCTATTTTAATCTAAGATGATGATGTTCTTCCGCATGGAATCATCAAATTCCACTTTTATGTCATGATTAGTGGTTGCAAAGCAACCATGACAGGATGACAGCACATGTAAATATCTGTATTTGATATAACATAACCACAGACACAAGTTACAAATAACAAGGTTTCAGCACTGATAGTGATTCATTTGGTTGGGTCTCCTTTGGACCAATGGGACTCAAAAAATATGTCCAGAAACAGATGCGGAGAAGAAGCTGATCAGATGGTTCAAAAGGGAAAAGGGCTTTTCAACACATTGCTTTTATCCACAAAAATCCCAACAAAGACTTGTTAACTTTCCCACACCCAATCTCTCAGACATGAACCACAAAGCCATCACAAGCCCAGCACTCACAATAGTAACCAAGCATCCCTGAACACACTGCCTCCTGGACACTGTGGTAAGCAGGGTTATATGAGTGCAGACAAAGAGTTAATAGAGATGTTGCTTCTCTTCTCTGGACTTTCTCTGTCCTCTCAACTCTCTGTTGAAAGAAAATTGTGGACACTCAAGGACTCAGAAGTACTAATTGCCTATCAATCTCTCTGCCTCCTTATTCGCAGCTAAAAGTTCTCTCTTTCAATCCAAAAATGTATTTTCCTGAAAATTCTTCTCTGCCCTCCTTGAGCCTCATTACATCGTTTCCAAACATGTCCACCATTCCTGGAGAACAATCCCACACTGTTTCCTTGACATGACATGGGAAAATGACACAGTATTTTCAACCTCAACTGAGCCTGCGAGGAGGAAACAAATGAAGAGATGACTGACGGACTGCCAAATGAAAATAAAAGTGAAACAACTGTTAAATTGCTGAGTGTCTACTAGTTAGTTCAGTGAGGATGTTTCTGCTGCAGGCAAGTCCAAGAAACGTCCAGAAGCCAACCCGTATATAACAGGTAATAGCTTTTTAAAAAGGGACAATGTAGAAAATAAATGAACTTTAAAAAAAAACTTCACCTTCTTGCTAGAAATGCCATCATTTTCATACAACACGAGTATCAACCTGGCTGACACCTGGCTGTACTCCCCTCAGAGACGTGAGAATGAAAAGAAATGTGCCATATTGGATTGCAATAGCAGATATCACTCCACCTTCGATCAATAAACACATCCAATGTACAGAGATGATTTCCACGACAGGTGGAAAGGAAGCCGCTGCTTTTCTGTGATGATTGACAGTGACAAGGATGCATCACACAATTACTGCAAAATGGTTGTATGAATGATTATACATACAACAATATTGGATGTATGTGGATATACATTTACTGAGATTTGTACTGCTTATTTGAAGTGCAATATATTGATATTTTGAATAGTAAGAGGTGCTATATTCCTGCAGTTTAGCATGATGGGCAAATAAATGAATGTTTGAAGCTGTTAATTCAGGATCTTTAAATGATGAACTGCACTACTATTTGTGCTGCAATTTTGTTGCATGTGCTACAAAACCCTGACCTTTGTAGCACCAGTGCCACGTACAGAAAAGTTCATGCAGAGTTGTGTATATAATAATTTATGTTGCTTACTTTACAACAGAGTACTAAAGCCAGAGTCACTATAATTGAACCTTAAAGGCAGAAAATCTGCTTCTAACTAACTTCCCCTAATAACCATCCACTAGCCAATCAAACTAGAAGTGAAAGCAGTCACCCCACCCTCCCCCCACCACTTTCATGTGTCTATTAGATGAGCATCTTTGCCAGCGGGCTCATTGGCAGGGAACCTGTGAGGCGCCTTTAGCCTCCCGTAGGGTCTAATTTAGCCCTCCCCATGATATGGAGCCCCTGGGGAGCGAGGTAATCCAATCCAGGGCCTCTACCTGCTCTTTGTGCTTGGACGGGACTGTGAATGTCTTGATTAAGACCTGAAAGGCCTTTTCCTCGCAGAGCAACAACAGATGGCGTAAAATGAAGAGCCCCACACCCCACCCCTCTCTATGTAATCCTCTCCTCTCTGACATCCTCATCTCTACAGTCATCCTTGGCTTTCCTCCATTCTTTTTTCTCTTTCTTCGCGTTCCCTTTCCCAAAGCATCTTGCAGGCCTGACGTCAACCTGTTGCTGTTTTATCTTTACCTTTGTCTGTGAGCCGCCTTTGTGAACGAGTCAGTGGGCTGCTCTAACAGCAGGGGGTACATTTCACACCCAGTGAAAGAAGCAGAAAGCAAAACTAACACATGTTTACTGTTAAAATTCTCATTATGATATTTTATTGTGAATGATCACAAGAACTGAGTGCTGCTATGGAAGTGAGCCACATGACAGAGGACAGGATGACTGTACAAAAACCATAAAAGGTGTGTGTCATCTCAGTGTGTGTTTTCATCTCATGTCTGTATTAGAATCATACATGGTATGGTATGTATATACTGATGTTAACTTCACATACACAAGCTATACTACATATCATCAGTATGAATAGGCTTACAGACTCTCTCCTTATGGGTTAAATGATCTTAAAGTTGGTCTTTGTATTTTACCCTTATTGTCCCGTTATTACAGAACACTACAGTGTGAAAATACAAATAATGTGCATTTAAAATGCAATCTGTAAAAAGTTTCAAATAAGTACCCATTATGCAGAAAAATATATTTTGCCCATCCCACTCTCATCCCAAAGGCATTAAATTGTTCAGTATCTGCCTTATCTGACATATCAATAATGTCATTTTGCCTATTTTTCCCTACATAATGCACACATGAAGTTTGACTGTTTGAATGTCAGATATGTTTGATGGCAGAGTCACTCTAAAGAGAGAAAGTATTTTCTGCATCACAGGTGTCTTTTGATGATTTTTTTCTATGTGTAGTGCTCTGTTGTATTTTGTAAAACATTTGTGGAGAGTAATGTCAGTGTTGCAGGGAGCTTTGGAGTTAGGCTTAAAGTCAGATAGCTTCTTTTCATCTTGAGAAAATTCCATCCAGCAGGCCTGCTGCTGCATATGTAGAGTCCTTTTAAGCACCTGTGTCCAGTGCCCCACAGTTCCAGTCTGTCCCTGGATGTTCTTTTCAATTATTCATTGATTAGATTGCTACCAGGTGGTATATGTCTTTAAAGTATAAAGCCACAGTATTCTGTTCTATTCTGTTCTATTCTATTCTACTCTATTCTATTCTGTTCTATTTTGTTCTATTTTGTTCTATTTTGTTCTATTCTTATTGTCAGTGAATCCCACGAAATGACCAAAACCATCAATGTGTTATTCTGTTCCTGAATTCCTTACAATCTCTGTGGACCTCAGCCACAAGCCCCCTGGCTCCTACTGAAACCTAAGTCTCACGTTGCAAATGTCTAGTTTCATTTTGAAATCATTTTCTATAACACTTGGGATGACTGTTTGTATCAAATGTTTCTCAAACAGGAGCAAATCGTGCATATGTCTGGGACTATTTTCAGCTGCAGATTAATCCACATTTGGTGCTCTAGTGAGTATTTGGGGCAGCAGGACGGTGTGTGTGGGACTGAGTCAAAATAAACTACAGTGTGTGTGTTTATGGCAATGACGGAGCACTCGGCTTCTCATTGGCATGCTTTTGGACAGTGAAGCTCTATATACAGAAGAATATGATTTATTAGGCTGTGCACACTGTAATTAATATGATACATTAGCTGGTTGAGTATTTTCATGGTATTTGTTGACAGTAAGAAAACACTGGCATCCCTCTGACAGTGTACACACACACTCCCCTACTCCAGATTGACAAACCAGCAAACAGAAAATGGAGGGCTCAGTGTTTATGATCACATGTTCCCAGAGTTTCCCTCCCTCACCCACCTGCTTCTGTAAATCTACATGCTGATTGCGGTTATGGAACGTGCTTTGGAGACGAGGAGATGTATGAATGTTTCTTATCTCAAACACTAATGGTGGTGAGTGGGACAGCTGTGGCTCAGGATATAGAGCGAGTCGGCCATTAATCCCAGAGCTGCTTTATCTGTTCAGGTAAAAAAAAGTGCCACATAAATAAAGCCCATTTAAGGAAAGGAGAGATTACAACAGAGTTTCAGAATTATTAATCTAATGTTCAGTGTGAAAGTGAATCAGGATCGATGTGTGTACAGAAACATGATAAGTGTTTTTGGATTATGATTCATTTCAACAACATTATCTTATTTAAAAACAGAAAATGACTCATCAGGGTGTAGATATGAGGCTAATAATTGCATGAATGTCTCCTGTCATTTCACAAGCTTCATGTGTCCTGACGTGGTGTCATTATGAGCACGTGGATGTGAATGAAGACGTCATCCAGTATGTATGCCTGTGATTTGACTTTGGAGATTAAAATGTCATAAAAGCAAAGTGTTGTTGAGGGAAGCCTCCGTGGTGCTCTGCTAATACCTTTGACCTCCAAAAATCCCTTAAAATGAGAATTGTGTTCTTTTTACAATGCATGTGAACAGCAGATAGAGTACAGAGCTTAACATTATTTGTCAGTGAAAGCTACAGTCAATCCAAAGGACTGATATTCTATTGAGTTCTATTAAGTTTATGATAAATTGATTTTATAATTGAACATGACCTGTCAAGTAGCAGGCTGATCGCTAGGATTGTAGAAATACTGAGCTCTTCAGTCCATATTCCCCCAATGCACCCCCACTCATAACAGTAAGTAACAGTAGAAGTAGCACTAGAGGGAGTACTGGCAGTAGCAGAGTTAGCAATGGTTATAGTAGCAGTTGAGGTA
>JBAJHX010000002.1:17758728-17769527 GCA_037176925.1 Amniataba percoides | reverse complement strand
AGCTATTTAACCTAGTAATGGAAGTCCCATACAACCTAATTGTTTTATTACTAAATGGAATTTCAGACACTACACAGACTCAAAGTATGCATAAAATCGTTCAAAAAGTCTGTGAAAGAACCTTCATGCACTTGGTGATTTGACAGTGGGACAGCCTGGAGTGCTCCAGGACTAATTGGGAAGCCACCTTAAAGTCAGTGAGTGTGACAGATTGGGCCCTCGTGCGTCATGCTCACCTCTCCTTGTATGAAGTGAGGAGTAAGAATAGGCTCATGAGTGTTGAAGCCATGCTCTGCACTTGTTAGTGTAATCTGGAAACACTTGTCCATGTTTTCTTACAGCTACAGTTGGTGGGATTGAGGAAAGAGTGGATTTAGGTCTTTCTCCCTCTCTCTCCACTGTGACACAAAACAGCTCGGTTTATTTCCTTTCATCAGCTTGTTGTTCTTCACTGGTTTGCTCTTTACTTGTCTTTGATTTAAAATGTTGACAAGGAAAAGGGTGGGTAATGTTCGCCACACTTAGTTATTTGGTTGTTTATCCACTAATGTTCTGCTCTGAGTTGAGACAGACTCAGTGCAGCAGAGTCTGTGCAGCAGTTACTGATGCGCCCTCAGATACTCTGCTCTGATTGGTTGTTTAAACTCAGGTGTGGTGGATTCTTGTCCAATGAGCTTGGAGGCAGCAGGTGGAGTCAGAGGAGTCTGATTTTATCACAGATGATCTGTCTCATGTTCTACTGTCAGGACAGTGACAGTTCTATCAGTTTATCAGTTTTTATGCCTATAAATGATTTTTAAATAAGACACCTGCTTCTGCTTTAGTCTGCAGTGTGTTGAGCTCTGGGGTCACCATATATGAGATGAATAATTCAATCAGATACACTGAATTGAATTAGTAAATGTAGGCCAGCTGACATGTGGTTTTATGTGCTCATGTTGGCTGACTGCAGACAGAAACAATCTGTTTTCTCTGCAAACACACCACACTAACTAAAGATGGACTTTCCAAGCACCTCCCTCCACAGGAAGCACATAATAATTATTCTTCTGATGACCTGGATTAAAACATTTGTGTCCCTGCTGGTGGAAGTTGGGCAGTTTTAAGGACTGAGTGCTTGGTGAGGTGGTCCACTGCCCCCCTCCGGTCCTGAGGCTCGGAGGCTCCGTTCCGTGTCTCTGTCTCCCCCTCCTGTCCTCAGCACCAGCCTGCGTTTTCCTCTATTATTTTCCACTCCGTTTCTCGCAGTTTAAAATGGCGGCGTTGAGCAGCGCCGAGTCCCCACCGCCCGTCTTTAACGGAGACGCTGCGGAGCGGGAGCCGGGCCGGGAGCAGGGCCTGGAGGAGCTGGGCGGCGGGCTGGACGCCTCCTGCACGACGGCCATCCCCGGAGGTCCGCAGGACGAGGAGGTAAGAGCCGCGGCGGGCGGCGGCGGGCGTGAGCTGGGCAGGGGGCGAGCTGCGAGCGGGGCGGCTGGATGGAAATGTGGAGGAAACACCGGCTGGTACCGCGGGCGGCGGAGGACGCAGTGCGGGGCTGAGGCGGAGCACCGGGGGAGAGGGGGAGGGTGAGGGGGGGACGCGGGGCTCCGTTCGCGGCCGGAGAAGTGCGACAGAGCGGGGGGAGCCGGAGAGCAGCGCTGTGCTGAGCTCTGCTCGGCGGGGCTGTGTGTGTGTGTGTCGGGCCTGCTGTCCTCCTGCCGCTCCTGCTCCGTGTTCAGCCTCACTGCAGCAGCAGCCCGGTGCGCACACGCACACACACACACACACACACCGCTTTGACGCAACAAAGACACGCAGTTTGCCGCTTTCTAACGCAGTCCTGCGGGTTGTAACGTGGCGCAAGTTTCATTTTCACCAAAGCGTTTTAGCTTCTTCAGCCCAGTGATGGAGGAGCAGGCTAACTCGAGTCGTGTTTTCTGAGGGGCAGTTTAGCTCCACAGGCTACTTTAATTCATATCACAGCCTTTAAGCATCACTGCCCCTCCACACACACACACACACACACACACACACACACACACACACACACACACACACACACAGCCTGACTGATGATCCTCCCGTGTGTGTGTGTGCTCGTCATTGAACACACACTGATGTGTAGTCTAGCCTGGACATTGGTCTCCTGTGTGCAGGTCAGAGGCCTCAGTGCTGGACCGTGACAGACACCCCCCCCTTCTCTCTCACACACACACACACACACACGCACACACTCACACTCAGCTTCCTATTTTAAAGTTCAGGTTTATTCTCACTGCTGATGTCACATGTCCCAGCCACAAATAAAAAGACAAATGTCTCATTCTGTGAAGTGTCCCTCTCAGACTCAACTTGGCCCCATTTTAAGGTCCAAAAAGTGTTGTTACTGCAGCAGTGAGGAGTTTTCTCATTAAAATGTCAGTGTGGCAGGTAGTTTCCAGTGGTGGATTCTAGAAACACTGAAAGCAGTGATTTTATAATTGTAAAGCTGGGGGAGTCACTAGATACTGATGTGAAAAGTGGTACAGATGTGTGTGGCAGAGGTTGAGCTGGCCTTACTGTTAGTCTCCAGTATGAGCCAGGCTCCAAAACACTGGACTGTAATTTCCCATGATGCAACCCATTCCACTTTATCACTACAGAATTCCTGCTGATGTTTTTTAAAACTCCACAGTTCTATATTTTAACACAGAACTTCTCTGAATTAACCTGAGATAACCCTGATGATATCGCTGTGACATCAACATGGTTATTGTCAGACTTGACAAAGCCTCTCTAGAGCTGAAGACATTTTCCTGCTGTTCTCACAGGCTGAGGAGCAGTCCTCATGATGAAGAAACTTCATGTGTGAAATGGGAACCACATAGATACCATCGAAGTCTTTGAACTTTATTGTGGCCATGTACGCTTATCAAGCTCATAACCTCATAAAATAGTGATATTTTCAGTTCTGTTGTCAGAGGTGTCATCCTTATTGATTAAACATTAAATCATGACTCCAGTTATTCAGTTCAATCGTCACTTCAGCCTGTTGGATCTCGTACCAGTTGCAGCATTTCCGCATTCAAAACCTAGATGACTGTGCTGCTGGAAGTTGTATCGGGCCATAAAGTAGACCTTTTGTGACCCAAACATTTCTTTGCTCTTTGACATAAAATATGGAATGCAAATTATAATAAAAATGAAAAATCAGCTGATCTAAGAGGATGCCAGGCTCATAAGGTTTGATAGAGTCTTGTTATCAAAAGGTCCTATGAGTGGCTTTGCAAGTTTAGCTCATAACCAGTTTGTCAAGACTTAACCTCTGGCCAAAGCATTGCTTTTAACTTAAGTTCCTTCCTTCCAGACAGCCATTTGCTGGGATCCCATCCAGATTTATCTCAATTTTTAACTGAATTTTGGAAAAATTACCAAAAGAAAATGCGAATGGATGTCTGTTTCCAGTATTTGTTATGAGCAGGTTCATTGAGATGAGCTGGGTGTCATTAAACCAATGCTGCAGAAGAAGATACAACAAGATGACGTCATTAAAACAGTGAAAAACTATGGAGGAAGCATGATGGAAATATGTTTATGTTTGCATCAGGTTTTAATTTGTGAAAGTTACCGTCTCATCACTACACACATGGGATGTTTTAGTCTGCCTACATTTTCATATCCCTTATGTAGTGGGATGTATAAGTCACATGCTTCATTATTTTTTCACTTTGTCACACCATGCTTTTATCGGTACACCAACTATTCTACCTCAGCCAAGCATTATTGCAATATTTCTAGAGTTTTCTAATTTTTGGCTTCTCCAGTTCTTCGCTGTTTAAGGCCTCCTGACCTGGGTGTTAGCGTGGTACAACACCAGGGAATCCCTGTTTTTGTTTTCTGTATTTTCTTGAGAGACTTCCTGAAGTGTTTTCTTTTGTCATGTTAGTCTGCCATCTCTCACACAAATTGAATTTCGTTTTTGTTCCTGCTTATAGACAGTTCTTCTTGTGGTGTAATGCACTCATGTCATTTGATGCTGCAACTCGGGAGAAATCCGGAGCTCATGGTTTGCTAATGCAAATATGGCAAAATCATTGTCATGCAAGAGGAGAATCGAGAAAGATCACAATTTTTATGATAATAATCATGCAGCCCGGGTTTGCTCTCATTTCGTTTGTTAATAGAACCTATAGTAATTTAAATGTGAACCGTTGGCTCATCATTGTTGCTTGGTGATGTGGCCAATTGTTGTATTTACTGAGTAATCCCCTTCTAATACTCTCAAATGCTGCCAGAGTGAAACATTTTGTGGAGTTGTGAACACTACCTCCATCTTTATTTATTTCACTAAATGAAGCATAGTGGGTATTTCTATAGCATTTGCTTTATTAGCATATCTACAGTCACATAATTTTCCCCACTTTGCTGCTCTCGCTTTCTTTTTTAACACAAATACTGTTCTGTTTCAATGTTTTTTCAATTGCTATTAAGCAACTGTCAGTGAAACTCAAGACTTCCTGCACAGATGTTTCACATTTAAAGGCAACCAACCACTCACAAATGGCATTGTCCATTCCTTTTTAATGTAAAACATCAGTGTTGCTATACAAGTCAAGGGATAAACACAGTAATACCAGCAAATCAGCTGTCTCATTTCTTTTATTCTTTCATTTCTATTTCATTTTAACCAAGCACAGTTTCTAATATAGCTAATACAAAAATGTTCAAGTGTAAGATGGTGATGATAAAAGAAGCAAACAAAATACTGAGTAGACTGAGTATAAAAACTCCCCAAATTATGATTTCATGTATAACTACAGCCCTTCATTACGTTCAGTGTAACTTTCTCACATCTGTATTATGGTCCTCACAGACTTCCAACAGCTTAACACTTTATAAGATCTAAGAATATCATTTTCTTACATCATAACATGTCAATCATCGTTTTCTTTAATCAGTTCTCATTGAAATTTGTCAGACTGACAGCTGGTGTGATCTATGAGGAAACCCAGGAACGCTCAGGAGGCCAACAGGCACAAACTGGCAGTTCATAGAGCTGGTTTGGGTGCCCTTACCGTAACATCCTGTGACACCCTGCTGGTCACGTTGGTCAGGCGAGAGTCTCCCCTCTCCCTGGCCGAAGAAGCTGATCAGTTCAGATTCAACATGATCTTCCATGTTTCTCCGCCACGTTACAAAAATATGGAGTACTCTGACTCTGACTGAGTTAGTGAGAAGTTTTAGGATGCCGGCAGAGATTCAATGTGTAGGCTTCCAGCTCTGGTTGTTGTTGTTGTTGATTTTTTTTTGTGTTTCTCCACAGATATGGAATATCAAACAGATGATAAAGTTGACACAAGAACATTTAGAAGCTCTTCTGGACAAGTTTGGAGGAGAACATAATCCTCCTTCTATATATCTAGAGGTAAGACAGATGTGACTTTAATGAATAACGCTGCAGAAACATACCTGTTGTGGATGTCACTGAAGGTATTGAAGCTGTTGGGTCATCGTCCTCTGCTGTGTCTTCTCTGCTCTCGGTGTGTCAGGCCTATGAGGAGTACACCAGTAAACTGGATGCCCTGCAGCAGAGGGAGCAGCAGCTGCTGGAGGCCATGGGCAACGGTACAGACTTCTCCTGCTCTCCTTCTCCCATGCCGGCCCTTCTGGAGGTGAAGATGGAAGGTTGTGGGGTTGGGGCGGGGGCTCAGGCTTTTCCCTCAGCCCCGAACACCTTGGCTGTCCTGCAGACCCCTACTGACGTCTGCCGAGCTAACCCTCGCTCCCCCCAGAAGCCCATCGTCAGGGTCTTCCTGCCCAACAAACAGAGAACAGTGGTACGTGTGACGCCCTCTCTGATGTAGGGCACTTTCATGATTCTGATTGTTAGAGATTGTAAGAAACCAAAACAACATTACAGTGGGACGTTGATTTAAGGCTGTCTTAGCTTCCAAGTTTTTCAATATACGAGCCGTCTCTTTGCTTTGAGCTCTTTTTTTGCTTTGAGTTGCGGGCTAAAATTCTGGTTACGAGACAGCTTCTACCTGGTGCAGCGAACACCACAGTGAACGATGCAACATCCACCCAGCATCCCGCATCTCACTCGTTCACTTTAAGCGGTTAGCTCGCAGTGGAAGATCAGTGTTGTGGTCGCATTTGTGCTGCAGTGATTTTGCAAAACTTTGTTTTTCCAACCGTTGGCCTGAAGAAAGTGAGCGTGAAGCACAGTGTTGAGAAGAAGAAGCACATGATGTGTATTGAATTAAAGAAAGAAATGATCGAAATATCAAAATTGAAAATATTTTCATACAATATAATTATTTTTAAGTACATAAGCACTCATTTAAAAACATTAAAAAATGTGGTGTTTTGGGGGGCATTAATAGCATTTCAATTCATTTCAATGGGGAAAACTGATTTGAGTTACGAGCTCCTTCACAGAACAAATTAATCTCGTAAGTCAAGGCAACACTGTCTCTTGGTTTCAGAGAGAGGGAATGGGTGGCAGGTGTTAGGGTTAGTATCTCACACTCACCGTGCCCAGTCGGCTCTTTAGAAAAGATGAACACTGGTAGATGAAGCTTATTGGCACCTGACTGTCCTGTTACAGGCCTGTCTTAACCCAAAGGTTTCTCTGTGACTTTAGCCTGACTGATGCTCTCTCTCTCCAATAAAACCAAATCAAACTTGGATAAAAATATATTGGTTGATATTAATTTTAAGCACAACATAGATATTTTTTTATTTGACCCAAGTGTACATTTTACAACTGACAGTTTTCACTGTGCTTAGTTTGTAATTTCACTATTTCTGAAAAGACATTTCTATACTGACATTTACTGTTATGTATTGGCCAACATAAGAGATAGTAAACTGATATTAGCTGATATCTGCCGAGCTCTGGAGAAGACATATATATATATATATATATATTTTTTTTTTTTTAGCTTTTTTTTCCTTCTTCCAGTGCTTTTCTGGCTTTGTATTTTGCTGATCAATGTGAAGCTCGGGGTAATGAGTGGATGTTCTGTAGGTGACCCCATTTCACTGGCATGAGCTGCACAGTGGCAAAGTGCACAGAAAAGCCCTGCTCACCTTAAACCAGATCACCAAGACTGAGAGCTACAGGGAACATTCTCAGTCCAGATTTGCAGTTGAAAGTTTCAACATCCAAACTTGGCGCGGTTGTGTCAGCTCATTTCCTCTCTTGATGCTGGCCTGCTCTGCTCCATCGTGTCAGTTCACTCAGAGCTGTTTGCTGTGTCCAGGTCCCGGCCCGCTGTGGGATGACTGTGAGAGACTCGCTGAAGAAAGCTCTGATGATGCGGGGCCTCATCCCAGAGTGCTGTGCAGTCTACAGGATACAGGATGGGTAAGTGTTCACGCTCTGCATGAGGAGGACCAGAGCACGCTGTAGAAGGGACTCACGAATAATCCACACTCTCTTGATTGAACATACTAGATTTGACCTTAATTAAAAGTTGTATGAATGGTTTATAAAAGTGGCATGTTTTTTGTAAAATAGGATTTAGAGTTTGCTCTGGGTGCAATTTGCTTAAATGAAACAGTTTAAGTTGACCTCTGCTGTTCTGCACTCTTCCTGTTTAGATTTTGGGATATAATGGTTCCTGGGAGGTAAACTGGGTGCAGGGTTATGAGGAGGGCTGGGCTGGGTCTACTGTAGTTATCTCCATTGTCTTTGTGGTGTTGAGCTCCAAGCGTGGACTTTCCCTCTTTAGACCTGCCCTTGTTCCCACTCCTCAACTCTTCCTCCGTCTGAGACTTAAGCTGTCTCCGTTTAGCTGTGAATGAGGCTTTCTCACTGATGAAACTCGCACCTGGTGCGTGATGTTCTTCAGCAGTCCTCACAGAGGCATCACAGCCTCTGTGTACCCAGAGTATTGGTAGAAGTCCTGAAACATTGCAGTCTGTACAGTTCAAGCAGCACAGAGCTTCACAAGCCCGCTGCTTCGAAGTCTGTATGAAAGATTTACAGAGCTTTATCTTCTGCGTGTATTCAAGAATCAGAGTGTCCTGGTGCCACTCCGGGACAGCATGATGTCATCAGTCATCTGCAACAATCATCTCTTTGGTGGACATTTAATAAACTCTCTGAATCTTGGGAGTTTGTGTGTGAGGTTACCTTTGTTAGCTCCACATCCTGTGTCTGATCAGCGAGTGTGCACTGTGTCTCCTGCATGTTATCCTGCAGTGAAAAGTGAAAACTACAGCAAGTGAAAACAGTGAAAAGCTCCTGATACTATCTCCTCTCTCGACAGTAAACTCCAGCTCACCTCCAAACCCCTCCTCACAGCTTCTCAGTCCAATCCTTCTTATTAGCTCTCCTTTCTTAGTTGCTCTTCATTGAAACTGTTTTCTCATTACTTGGTGGTTTAGGTGTTGTGTATCCACCATTGCTTCTGCTCTGAGTTCTCTTGCGTGTGGAGGAGGGGTGCAGGAGCAATGATTGGCACTCTGTCAGACACTTTGATTGGTTGTTTAGACTCAGGTGTGGTGGATTCTTGTCCAATGGCCATAGATGCAGCAGGTGGAACCAGAGGAGTCTGATTCTTTCCACAGATTACACACACCGACCGGAATGGATGAAACAAACGGATTGTGGGGGATAGAAGGGTAGAAGGGATGTTTTTTTTATGAAAGCCATGATGTTTATTTTTGCATAACTTTGAATATGGTGGTTAAACCAACAGCGGCATGAGCTGCACACCACTCCACTAACCCTGTTCATCCTGTTTTAGAGAGAAGAAGCCAATTGGGTGGGACACAGACATCTCCTGGCTGACAGGAGAAGAGTTACATGTAGAAGTGTTAGAGAATGTGCCGCTGACCACACACAACTTTGTAAGTACTGTTAGACTAAATCTCCTGTGATGACTAACAGGAAACGTTCTGCATGAATTTGATTTCTCAGCCTGAGTTGGTCATGTGTGTGTTTGTTTGGTCGACAGGTGAGGAAGACCTTCTTCACACTGGCCTTCTGTGACTTCTGCAGAAAGCTGCTGTTCCAAGGTTTCCGCTGTCAGACCTGTGGCTACAAGTTCCATCAGCGCTGCAGCACCGAGGTCCCCCTTATGTGTGTCAACTATGACCAACTAGAGTAAGTTGTTACACAAAGGGGAGGGGCCATGATGCTGTAACCGGTCTGTGACTGAACCTCCTGTTCAGCGCAGTGTTGTCATGATACAAGAATCCCCTTTGTGATCTATGATTTTGGGTATTTTAGTAGACATGGACCAAGGTACTCATCACTCAGTACCTTGTGTTAAATGAATGTAACCAAACATGATGTAATTATATAAATGATAAGGCCGCTCCCTCGGGGCGGGAACCTTTAGACACCTCACAGTTTTGATCCTGATCATAAAACAATTATCTGTGCATGTCGATTATCTGAAATGTCTTATTTCTATTCAGAATTTATATTTTTTGACGGTGTGTCTACTTGCTGATTTTAAAACATAGTGTATTTGTAAAGGTCACATTTGCCAACATATTTCCCAGCACTGCAAAGAAAAGTGTATAACAAACGGGAGCATAAAGAGGTTTTATGAAAAGGCTCACACTTTGACTGAAGGAAGGATAACATTACTCTTCAAAAGCAGCAGAAATACCAGGAGAACTACGTCCAGCTCAGGTGAAGTCTGGCAAAGACAAAACTAAAGTACATGGTGCTGTACATTTTGATATTCTGTTAGCAAGCTAAGAAGTTAGACTTCACTTTGAAATTATTAGTGAAATGTTGGTTTTCTATTAGCAGTGTTATTGTTTACTTCTGCTTTCCAGGAACAGAAACCAGCTAAGCCTGGCCTAACTCCTGAATGAATGCTTTGGGTGCATATGTCGCCCCAGTTGTGAAGCGGCCCATCAGAAAACTCCTGGTGTCCCCAGATACAAACAGTGTACTTGTTGTTGTTTTAAAGTGTAGGTTGTTGGTCTGCACTCATTCGCTACTTTGCTATTTGAGTGATGTGTCTGTTGTTCATTGACAGACTCTGTTGATGTTTTGAGGAGCAATGAGAAAATGAGTCCACTGGCTAACTTTTATTAAAATGATACAGGGACTATCAGTTTGTTCATCAATAGTTTGTGACTCACTCATAAATCAAACAGTCTGCTAACAGGATCGATTCTGTACATGATTTTGTGGGAGCAGTTTGGAGCAGGGGGGTTGTTGAGAATGACTTTCTTTATTATAAAGATGGCAGAGGTTTGACTCTGAATTCACACGCTCCTCAGTATGAAACTTGTTCCCTTCCTTTGCCAAGCTCTCTGTGCTAACTTTGTTTTTGTAAATCCAGTTTCTCCAGATTCAGTTCCAAGTACATCAGCCTCCAGCCTGGAGTCAAGATAAGTTGCGAATAAGTGGAAATACATAGGTAACCTTTGTAATGTGTGCTCTGCAGCTTGTTGCTTGTGTCCAAGTTCTTCGAGCATCACCCATTCACCCAGGAGGAGGTCTCCTCAGAGGGAACCACCCCTGTGTCCGAGGCCTGTCCGTCACTGCCCCCATCTGACTCCACTGGGTGAGTCCTCAACCCTCACACTTCATGGAGCAAGAGGAGGAGCCATTCTCTGCATAAAGCTTGTCATTAGTCTTTTTCAACAACAACACATAGTGGGTCAGGAGTCGAGAGTTTTTCACTCCAATCACTAATCCAGGAGCTGGTGCTTTTTCACTGTTAACCAAGCAAAGACAGTAGTGTAAACTAGACGTTGTTTCAACATTGACTTTCCGGTCACATGCACAGTCTCAAATTTACTCAGACAGGTCATGCTGCAACTGCGAAGTTCATCTTCTATGACTAATCTATTATAAA
>JBAJHX010000002.1:17740507-17751072 GCA_037176925.1 Amniataba percoides | reverse complement strand
CACACACACACACACACACACACACACACACACACACACACACACACACACACACACACACACACACACACAGATGCCTCAGTCCCTGTCCTCGCCCAAACCTCTTCTTTCTCCACTCCTCTGCTTTCTCTCATCTTTTTTACCAGTGCTTCCTCTCCACCTCACCTCTCTTCTTTCATTGTTTCCCTCTCTTCATCCCCCTCCAGGCTCCACCACGGGGCTGTCGGCCACGCCTCCTGCGTCTTTACCTGGTTCCCTCACCAATGTCAAGGTTCCACAGAAGTCGCCCTGCCAGCAGAGGGAGCGCAAGTCTTCGTCCTCGTCTGAGGACCGCAACAAGATGGTAAGAGGGTGTCACTGCTGGATTTTTCTTTTGGAAACTGGTTGTCTGTGTGCTCGTGCTGACTGAGTGTCCCGTGGAACAGAAAACCCTAGGGAGAAGGGACTCCAGTGACGACTGGGAAATCCCCGAAGGTCAGATCACGCTGGGTCAGAGGATAGGCTCAGGATCCTTCGGAACTGTGTTCAAGGGAAAGTGGCATGGTAAGACCCGTGTTAGCCCGTTTACATGGGCATCGACTCCCAGTCCTATAAATAAGCCAGTGAACTTGTAGTTTTTAACTTGAAACACATCAGTGGGCCAAACCTTTGCACCGGGTGTGAGACGTGTTTATGACTTAGCATGTCTGTAGTAACGTATAAGTCAGAAGTCAGGACTGTGAGAGAGAGACATATTGGTGGGCATATTAGAATTAGTTGAAAATGAGAGAAATATAGAATATCATTTAAAACACAGTGCCATGTTTAAAGCTCAATGTGTGTGTTTTTCCCATGGATGGAGATGTGTATAATCAAAAAACAACCACACTTGCTGTTCCCATCTGTAATAATTCTCTTTAAAGGAGCATTTTGCTACTAACCACCATATTGGCCCAAATATACATTAAGACAGTCATTTCTTTTTCCAGAAATTCTAAAAGTGAGGTAATCTTTTCTTCATTTAATGCACTCTTGAAACAAGCTGTGAAATGTTGCATTCAGTGACACGTTGTTTGACACACCATTGAGGTCTTTGTGCAACATTCTTTTTAAATCAACTTGGGCTTTTTTACTTTTTAATGTTTTTTTTTAACTGGCATGTCTTCCATCTCCTCCCAGGTGATGTGGCAGTGAAGATGTTGAACGTCACTGCTCCCACACCGCAGCAGCTTCAGGCTTTCAAGAATGAAGTGGGAGTCCTCAGGTAACACTGGGCTCCTCCTCTTTAGATAGTGGAAAGCCTCTGTGTGTATTTATACTGCACTGCAAATGAACAAGTGACACCAGCCTGTTCTGTGGTGTAATCCTCGTCTGCTTGCACCAGGAAAACTCGTCATGTGAACATTCTGCTCTTCATGGGCTACACCACCAAGCCTCAGCTGGCCATTGTGACCCAGTGGTGCGAAGGCTCCAGTCTGTACCACCACCTGCACATCATCGAGACCAAGTTTGAGATGATCAAGCTGATCGACATCGCCCGGCAGACCGCTCAGGGCATGGAGTAAGTTCCCCCACCAATACAGATGCAGTCAGACTTAACCATGTGTGGTTTGTCCATTAATGTTTCTCTTTCCATCCTCAGTTACCTGCACGCCAAATCAATCATCCACCGAGATCTGAAAAGCAACAGTATCCTTTGGAAGCATTTCATTCAGTCACTTCATCTTTAGGTTGGGATTTATCGTTCGTACAGATGAGCAGGGATGAAAATATCCACTCCATCCATTGAATCTAGAGCTTTTACAGGGTAAGAGAACAAGAGTGTTTCCTTGATCTCATCTCCTCCCAGATATTTTCCTCCACGAGGATCTGACAGTGAAGATTGGTGACTTTGGTCTGGCTACAGTCAAGTCCCGCTGGAGTGGCTCGCACCAGTTTGAACAGCTGTCGGGATCCATACTGTGGATGGTCAGTGTTTTTTCTCCTGTCGGTGTCCCCTCACAAAGTCCACTTATTTTCCCACTAACAGTTCTACATTTATTCTGTTGCTTCTTTTTGTCACTTTTTTTGTGAAATGTAATGGAGCAGTGTTTATATTTACTGACCTGGTGTAAGTCATGACTGTGTGGTTTTCATTGGGCCATATGTCGGCGTAACCTGCTCTGTCTCAGGCTCCGGAGGTGATCAGGCTGCAGGACAAGAATCCCTACAGCTTCCAGTCAGACGTCTACGCCTTTGGCATCGTGCTGTATGAGCTCATGTCAGGAGCGCTGCCCTACTCCAACATCAACAACAGAGACCAGGTGAGAGGACTCACACTCACATGACTCAGATGTTTTAATTAACCCTTAAAAAGACTCATTAGTACATTTCTATAGTATGTTTCATTTATTCACAGCAGCCAGAATAGAGCTCAGAAGTGCCCAAGTTAGATAAAAGCCCTTAACACATGGTAAACTGTGCCATGTGTGGAATCTAAACCAAAATAAACCCAGTGAGTCAAAACAATGGAGCCCTCATGTGTCAGGCTGTTTGATTTGCACGTGCTGCCACATAAATGGCCTCATGCCACAGCAACCCGTTTTTCTACATTATTATTATTGTTTTGAATGTAGCCATCATGCATCATCTTAAAAGACCAAGAATCAGATCTGTTAACTCATCATCAAGGGAAAAGTCTGACATTTGGGGGATGGAGCTTATTCACTTTCTCAGGAAGAAGTGATGAGAGGGATGTCAGTTTTCATGTTTTAAGTTGTATTTGTGTGTGTTTAAATTAAGCCTGGAAGTAGCATGAAACAGCAACATGATAAATAGCGTGGACTTACCTGCCTTTGTTATTGTAACTGCATCTGTTCTTGATGTCCCCACAATCTCTTTGGTGTGATGCTGACAGCAGAGAGCTTATGGATGTTAGATTGATGGTGTTACTTCATGAAGGATGATTCCACCTCCACAGAAACATTAACAATCACCTGTAGCTGTTGCTGTTGATTAATTGCATTCATTTGAATTCTCTCACTGATTTTGTTTGATGTTCTATATACAACCTTAAGAACATTAACATTGTTCAGTAAAGATGTGGAGCACTGGTGACCTGATCAGAGCATGAAATTGATCCTTGTGTGTGTGCTGTGATCTGAACTGGGCTCTATAAAGTGAGATGGCACAGTGCAGTTTGAAGCTGATTCATCCACAACCATCAAACTAGCTAGTTCATTAGCAGGATAACTAGAAAGCTGATAGAACAGCAGCAGGTAAAGGTGGAAGTGTTTCTGTGCGGTGGTTGATGTTGATTGGTTGTTTAAACTCAGGTGTGGTGGATTCTTGTCCAATGAGCTTAGAGGCAGCAGGTGGAGTCAGAGGAGTCTGATTTTATCACAGATGATCTGTTTTAGTAAACATGACTCACAGGTATTTATACAAGTTACCAAATCAAAGTAGTCCAATGAAAAATTGAATTTGAATCATGGGTACTGATGCAGTTTAATTGTTGAATTTCTGAGTCATTTCACTGTAGGATAATATAATCAACACAGTGAACAGTGTACACTTCTTTCAGTGGCACAGTCCAGTTAACATTTAAGCCCTGTTGGAAGCTGCTGCTTGTGTTAACACCCTGTTACTCCCTGCAGCCAAACAGCAGATGACTCACGTCGTGTCTTTCTGTAGATCATATTCATGGTGGGTCGAGGTTACCTGTCTCCTGACCTCAGCAAGGTGCGCAGCAACTGTCCAAAGGCCATGAAGAGACTGATGGCTGACTGCCTGAAGAAGAAGAGGGAGGAGCGACCTCTCTTTCCTCAGGTGAGACGTATAAATGTTAATGCTTCTATATTTCTTTTTTTAGGCAGTAACAAAGACAGAAGGGTGCCACAGCTGAATGAATATTGTAAATATTTCAGAAATAAGCAGGTACTTTTAAACATGATCATGTATTACAGGCCTTGACTTCTAACTGATCCTGTAATTAAAGATGCACTAGACTTTTACACAGCACTAATTCCACTGCTACAAGAGGCGTATCTTTTTAACAAAAATCTATTTCATTAACAGATTTATACCATTCATCCCTGCCCAGTATCAAGTGTTAGTTTATTAATACTAGCTTAAGATGATAAAAAGAATCTGCAAGGTAGAAGCTAGTAGTGAATGAGTTCATTTCCACATGTCTTATGTATTTTATGAAGTCAGTGATGATTGGAGGCACCATTTGTAATCTCCAAATGTGTTGCAGGCTGAGAATACTGGTATGAAAAATGGATTAGGGCTTTTAATGGTTACATATCTGTTCTTTTGATCTACTTTCTTTGAATTGTATTCTTCTTCTTATTCATTACCTGATTGCTGGGGAACTGATTGGCTTGCCACCAGATGGCCCAAGAGGTTCACAAGCTGTAAAACAAACAGTTGAATTAAAGCAGTGACTCACTCGTAGCATCGTTGTGAATGATGACCATACTGATTCTGACCCATGGCTCCGTGGTTCCACTGTGTGTTCTGTCAGATCTTGGCATCCATTGAGCTTCTGGCTCGCTCGTTACCCAAAATCCACCGCAGCGCCTCAGAGCCTTCGCTAAACCGAGCCGGCTTTCAGACGGAGGACTTCAGCTTGTATGCCTGCGCTTCACCCAAAACCCCCATCCAGGCCGGGGGCTACGGTGAGCTCACACACACACACACACACACACACACACACACACACACACATCCATCAGTCTTACAGCAGTGTGTTAACCAACCAGCCCAGCTGTAATCTAGTCCAGTCTCTGGTCTCTTTTCACTGTAAAACGGATGAAAGTAAAAACAAACATACATATGAAACCCTGATGGAAACCTGGATTAGATGGATAGGTTCACAGATTATTTGTTGTACTATTTATTACATGGCTTATTAAATGTGGGAAGACTTTACATACATACCATGAGTTTTATTCATGGATGGATGTTAATCTGAATTGGCTTGGTCAACCATAAAAGAGAAACCAACAGCTGAACCTGAACCAGCGTGGCTGCTGCTCACTGTTCTTCTCTCTGTCTTTCATCACTTTTCAGGGGAGTTTTCGGCATTTAAGTAAGTGCTGCAGATCCTACCAGTCCATCCCCATCACTTCTCAAAAGTCTCGTATCCATGCAGTGGATTCATTCATTATGGAAAAAACTGAACAAATAGTCTCAAAGAATGTGCTTTTTTTTCTTCCTCTGTCAACCTGAAGAAGGCAGCCTCATTGGATTCCTTTCAACAAAAAGCCGTCCAGTAGGCAAACAGTCTCAGTGACAGATTAAACTGAATTAGGGAAAACAGTTGAATGAAACAAAAGGAAAGGAAAAAAACGAGACAGACAGATATCCGTACCAAAAGAATTTTAGGAGACGGCAAACTCCGCCCATCGACTTGCCTGTTGGAGGGAAAAGATGAAGGCAAAGGAAGGAGAGACAGAGGTGAAACGTCATGCGAGGCTTCGGCTCTCGTCCAGTCATTTCCTGTCGGCGAGGAGGGAGCCGGGCCGCTGAACTGCACTTTGAGCGATAGCAGAACGAGGCTTGTAGAAGGAGAAGAGGCCTCCTGTTCATTGGTTGAGAGGGCCAGGTGTTTGCCCGTTCCCACCATCAGCTGGACGTCTCTCAGCAGGGGTTCACCCCAAGGAAGACGACTTGAAAGACAAATCCATTTTTGTTTTTTAATTTGTTTCTCATGTTTCAGATTTGAGCTAGCACCTGCTAGAAACACTGAGCTTTCTCTTCATTTGTTTATTTGGCAGCTCAGGCTTTTCCTTTTGCTGTCTTTTTGGGCTCATTGCTGACCAAAAATACTGTATTTTATGATCTTGTTTGCCCCAAACAAAGTCAACACATGTGACGAAGCTGCACTTGTTGACTGCTCACTGAAAGATGTGATCTCCCTTTTCACAAGCCTTCATGTAAAAGCAGGAGAGTTGGTTCTTTCAGTAGAAGAGTCCAGAGCCTGTACGACGTGGCCAACAGCAGGAGCTGTTCTCTGGGAGGAGAAATGCTCATTTCTTTGATTCAAGCTGCAGGACAGGAAGTTTTTATTCTGTTTAAAAGGCCTGGTCTTCAAATGAGACGCGTGGTAATTGGTGAGCTTTAGAGGTGCTGGAAATCCTCCTCCTGAGACGCTCAGCCTTTCCAAAGGTTTTCATGTGCGTTGAAAGCAGCAGCAGGAGTTGTTGTTGGAGATTTCTGATAGAAATGTTCTGCCGCTCCGGGAGCTGATCACAGGGAGAGACATGCAGATTTGTTTGGTGACGGATGGTTCACGCCTGATATGAGCTGAGCTGCTGCCCAGCATTTACACTGAGCTGAGGTGTGTGTGTGTGTGTGTGTGTGTACAGTGCTCGTGGCTTCCCAAGCTTTGAAGTTGTTACACAGCATCTTTGCAGCTTTTCCTTTGCTTCTCATGTTTTTCCACAAAAGCCAACACCAGATTTCTTTTCTTTTTTTTGTTTTTTGCTAGGCCAAGTGCATGTCGTGTCATCGTTTTGTTTGTTTCTGATAATGTGGCTTTAATATTGCACTCAGCTTAAAATGGGGACCTCGTTGCAGCTGCTAACTTGTGGGCTGCAGTGTTACCTGCTGAAAGGACCAGTGATCCTCTGTTAGTGTCGTCTGAAAACATTCTTTCAATCCAATCACTCTTTTTTATTTCTGCACACATGCACCTGTACTTTTTTCATTCCAGCGTGTGTTAAAGTTGTTATTACAGGTTCTTTTTATTTTGTAATCGTCGTTTGCCTTTTTTTCTGTACAGGCAGGCCTGCAGATGTGTACTTATTTATGTGAATTTTTTTGAAGCATCAGTCATTCTTTTGACGCTTGTTTTGGTCTTTGTGACTCGTGTACTTGCACTTTGTAGAAATGGATCGAAGCAAATGAGCAACTTGCCTTTTCTTTTTTTCTTTTTTTTTAATTCAAGAATAAATTGTGACATACAGAGCTGATGACCCAAAATTCAGTTTCTGAGGCATGAGTCATCTGCAGAGGCTGAGGTGATTTATTTTTTTTTCTTGAGAAGCCTCAGTTGTCATCAAAGAAGTGTTTTTGGATGAATCCTCCAGCAGGATGTCACCGTAGCTACAGTGATGAGCGCTGAGTGAATGAGACTGCTGGCCTGGTGAATGAATGTTGAAGGGAGAGCAGACAGGTGAAGTGTCCATCCAAACACTGACAGACGGGTTCTTCACCTTCATCAGGGATCATGTATACTAACAGTGACTCATTCCCAGGCACCCCCGTCCAAAGCAGTCTGAAAACATTTTTTTATGGTTAGTTCAACATGTGAGGAAATATTCGTCACATTACACATAAATCCCTTCTTTTTGTGCCCAGGGCAACGTTTCTTGCCTGCCTGAGCGAAAGTTGCCACCTCCTGTAACGTTCAGTCACTGTGCAGCTCATAAAATGTGCTTCAAGAAGTGTGTTGAAACTAGAGAGTCTGAATAAACACGATTTATAGTGACTTTTTTTTATTACTTATTTACTTATTACTTATTATTACTTTCCTCCACCTGGTGGTTTTTTTTCTTCACTTCCTCTACAGATTAGCTTTTTCAAACATTCCTACAGTAACAACTCTTCTGAGCTGTCAAGTGACTGAAATGTCTCAACATTATGGATGGTCCACTCCTTTGTCGCTGCTCACAGCTGACTCGGTTGCAAATTCCATCAAAACTGTGACTAACAAACACTAAACATTAATGTGGTATTAAGGTAATATCACAGGTTACTCCTTCAGTAGGAAGAATGAAGCAGAGAGGTACCATTATTTCTCAGACTGTCTGTGGTAAACATCCCTTACAGTTACTGTATCCTACCTACCCAAACACACACAGTTAGCCACCAGCATGTGAAAAATGAGGAGCATCCAGTCGTGTGGGAGACCAGTATTTTTCTCTGAGGGAGAGTGCATGATGAGAAGCACACCTTCCAATGGATGCTAACATTTCTAGGACTGTTTGCTGGATATGTAAATATAGCAGTTTTCTAACAAGTTAATAAGATCTTCATGTCAGATGGTGTGTCATCAGCTTGTTGTGGGCAGAAACCAAGTAAATTATTGGTGATGTATCACATCTGAAGTTGATACAGCAAGACTGTTGGCAAACAGCTGCTTATTTTCACATCCAGCAGCACGGCGTTGGATGCTGTCGGGACACTTGTTGGGCACAGGCAGAAGTTTTGGGTTTGTGAGGTCGCTCTCTGAGAAACAGCTGGTATTTCCTGGAAATGGAGACCAGCCAATAGCAGCCAGCCTCTGCAGTACACGGTTTCACCTTTTAAGGGACAGAGGGCTCCACTGCTCCACTGTATCTGTCCATCACTTTGACTTACGATTAGACTGATGTATTGAGACAAGGCCTTTTATTAAATATGACATATCACTCACCGCTTCTCACCCCTCTTAGACGGTGGAGGTTTCTCTCGGCCCACAACGTCACAAAACGGCCGCAGAACCCTGAGCCGACATGTTACATGTTACTGACCTTTTCAGGAGAGATTTGAACTTGTTTGGCTTGTGAAGGACACTTTGAGTCATCGGAGATACAAATGCCAAGAACTTGTTTATTGTGAAATGAAATGTCATGAAAAGTTTTGGAGATAATGACGCTCTGTCATTTGTACAAAAATCCTAGCCCAGTAACACTGGTACCTGCAGAGGAGGGTGAGGTCATGTGTGGAGGAAAAGCTTCTGAGATTAAACACATTCGATCAAGTTGAGCTCTACAAAAGTTCTGAAATCACTTTAGATTCTTTGTTTGGACTTTTTTTCTTATAAAGTTGTGTTGAGGCTAGAATTCTAGCAAATTTCAAATGAATATATGATTGACCATTTAATCTCGGGATTCTGAGATTAGCATTTTTATTCTCACCACATTTTCACACCACAAAATAGATGAGAAACACAGAGTACAGGCGTTCCAGTACCAGTGCACCTCAAAGCTTCTGCAAACTCACATTTCTGTTTGCTCCCTGAACCTTCAAAGTAAGAACTCAGAATTGTAAACTCAGACTTGCGTTCAGTTCTAACTTCCAGTCCATCCACATCTCGTTTATTACTCGTTACTCGTTTATTAGGTGCATCATGCAGGGATAAAATACAGACTTCACCTTGGAGGGTTGCTGGTTTGACAGTTCAGCCTGTGGACTTTGGGAGGGACGGCTAACGGCTGACTCAGCTTCCCAACATAAACCAGTCTTAGTCTGAGATTTGGGTTCAGTTTGTCCAAATTCCTAAAACCGTCTCCTCACTTTCCTTTAGCTATCCAAACAGTCTGATATTTTTGGATTTGAGAGTCTCAATTTTGACACTTAGGCTTTCAGTACAGTACGATGGAGGTAAATGTAATTATGTCTGTGGTGCTCACAGCATTTAATGTATCCTACATGTCACTACTTTCTACCAAGGAGACTAAACTGAATAGATTAATTCAATTTAGCCTTGTACCTTTATTGTGAACATCTCACCAGCTAAAATGCGGCTAAACTCCCTTCAGACTGGTAGTCGTGGAGGTGTTCAGATCATGGCACATCTTATCACGCCATCTGCTAATGAACACAACATGACGTAGTCCAGAACAGGCAAGCAGGTGGACTGAATTCACCTCAGTAGAGCACATGACCTCAGTCCTCCTCCACAGGCTTCTGTATGATTAGAGGGCAGATAAGGGGGCAGGTGTCTGCTTTATTGGTATTTACTGGTATTTTCACGCCGTTCACTTTTCACATGACGGGACTTGAGGAAGTAAATTAATGTCTTTGAGAGTGCTGCATTTATTTTCCTTGGTGAGATTTATTTTCCCTGAGAATGTCATCACAGATAATATATCTGCTAGGTCTTCGTAGAATCTACAGGAGGAAACACTGAGCTCCATCACGAAGGCTCAGCCCTCCACCAGCCTCTGATCTCACATCCTGTCACTCCTCTTCATCCACAACTTACTGCTCAGCCTTTCTCTACTTCAATTTTCCTTTCTCTTCTTAAACATTCCCTCCCTCTCCTCTTTGCCTGCACCTTAAACCCAACAAACCCCTCAACTGAGAACTTTCATGAAAAACTTTATGAAGATTTGTTTTGTTTTTTTTCACCTGTAAATAGTTGTACAAAGGAAATACTGTCAGTTTGCTAGGAGGCATGGAGACTACAAATGTAACAAATTAAATATGTTCAAAACAAAGAGACAAAGATTAAAAGACATTTTGATAGGCAGACTTCTGAGAAAAACTGTTGAGTGTAAAAATATTTAAGGCTGTATCATAAGGAGAAAGAGCTTAATGTATTTGTTGTGAATATGAAAAACTGATATATTAAAGAAGTGCATGAAAACTAGTTTGGTTTATGTGTCATTTGTAAGATAAAGTTGAAATCATACTGTGATGTCATGACTTTGAAATCTTGATAAATGTTTATCAGTAAAGGCCACATGGTGGCAGCATCCACCACGACAAAGTGCCCAGCAGACCTGGCTGCTGCCTGGAGAAACAGACACACTGTTACAGTTTTTCACAGTTGCTAAAACACCTTTATTGAAACTATCTGCCTTTTTCTCAAAACTGTTAACACAACACTC
>JBAJHX010000002.1:17692526-17710278 GCA_037176925.1 Amniataba percoides | reverse complement strand
GAGCAGGTACTACGATAGTACCTGGTACCAGGTACTAAAGCGTAGTGGAAACACGCGCAAACCGTGCCAAGTCGAGTAGGTACTAGTGGAAAAGGGGCATAATTAATGTGCTGCGCTGTTTGGAATCAGCTGATGTGATTCGCTGTGCTATTTACGTTGCTGTGTTTTGGTTGTGCGTGAGTTTTCCGTTCTCCTAATCTCTTAGTATTTGACGGAGTGAGGGTACATGTGCTAACACGACATGCCCGTTGGTGTGCTCGACACAGGCCTGCTGGAGCACCTTATCTGCATCTGGCCCAAACATGGCAGATGGCACCACATGCAGCCCAGGCGGACAGGCCTGGTCTTCCCCTGCACCCGTGACTGCAACAGCCAGAGATGACATCTGACCATCCGGAGGGAGTTCATGGCCCTGCCAATTGCAAACGTCTGCTCTTTTGTCAGTTTAGCTTGGAGTGAGGACACCTGCTGCACTTCTGCATATAGACGAGCCTTCCCTCTCCAGCTGTTTATTGAGAAAGAGCAGGGCAGTCTCAACCCATCATCATCAAAGAGGGACCCCCCCTCCTCCTCCCTTGCTCACCTGGTATTTTAATTTCCAGTGCCTCAGAGGCTCTTGTTCTTTGTCTACATGCTTTGCCTCCATACACCAATTTACTGATCCACCACCATGACCAAGAGGGAAATCTTCATTCTCTGAGTCATCTCCCAGGATCTCAGATTCCCCCACATCACAAACATTAGTCATGATGCCATCCAGCTCCCCCTGTTTCACTAGAACGTAGGTGGCCTAATTGAGAGGATGGAGCGACTGAGATTCGACACTGACTTGGTCGTTCCCTCTGCTCGAGTCCTCTCATAGCCTGGATTCCCCAATGAACTACAGCTCTGTGAATAATGCCACACTACTGCTCACTGTTCATTTCACTGTTTCACTGTTTCACACTCATTTATACCTGAGATACTACGTATTTCTTATATGTATATTTTCAGACACACTCCCTCTGTACTATGTACAGGTATACTTACAGTCATTTCTATAATTATTTATCTTGGATTATTTTATTTTTATTTTATTCTTATTTTTCTATATTCTGTGTAAGCAGCCAGACAAACACAGGTTGTAAACAAACAGACAAAAGGTTGGGGGTCATGAAGGTGCCTTTAGAGCAGATTATTGGTATATTAGATGTATTTGCAGTGAATTCAGTGTACATTGAAATACAGTGCTACACTATGACTCAACCTTGTGGCCATTTTTGTACAATAACAAACTTTAACGAATTCCATGTGTAAAAGAATCATTACATTACTGACTTGCAACTCAACTATTTTAGTACCTATCTTGCTAGTGTCTGCTAAAGAAACAAAGCTTGTTAATAAACTTAATTACTGTTTTCAGTTACACAGCCATGGTTAGCTTCCTATGAAATTAAACTTTTTCTTAAACTCTTTAAACTCTTTCTTTCTGCCCTCAAAATGTCCAAGCTTTCTTCTGATGAACATCTAAGCATATGTGTCACAAAACAAAACCACTGGTCTTGTTAAACACATATCTTGAAACAGTGTAGTGACAGTGTGGCCTTCAGCTAAAATACCGTCATGAGTCAGTGCACACTACTTTGCTTGTTCAGCCTGTGTTCCTCCATTTCACCTAATTTGGTAATGACAGCATAACCTGAAAGCTCCATCAGAATTTGGAATCTGGCCAAAGTGATGAAACTATCACTGACGTCAACTGAAGGGAGCGTTGTAGCTGGATGTAAAGACAGGCTCTGTGAGCAAAGCCTAAAGAACAGAGAAGAGAGACGCTGCACTGTAGCAGCTGTCATGTGTTACGCTGCTGAAATGTTCAGAATGTGTAACACAGCTTTAATGCAGCCCAAACTTGACAATGGGAGCCCACAACAATGGAGGATGATTTTCTAATCAAGCAAGCTGTAGCTGTGACAGCTCGCAAATAGACTGACATTCCCTGCATTACAGGAGGCAGCTTAGAAGAACAGGGGGAGATCAGGCTGGAACGTGAGCCACTGTTCTGAACCAAGATGCAAACCACCAAGCTCTCTCTCAAACTGATGAAATGGCAAAAAACAGTGCGATGTGAAAACAGCCTGCAAGCCTCTGAATTCAGATGTCATGGTTTCAGTTCACTGAGTGAGTCCAGAGTAGCAGCATGGAGGACTTTGCAGGAATCCATCCATGAATCCAATGTTTGCAGTGATTGGGCATGCGAAAGGAGCACATCCCTGTTTTTCTGTGAGGAGGAGGCACCACAGACTGTGTAACATTTAGACCAGAGAGGGAATAAAGTCAGAGTGGAAGAAAAATGCCTGAAAATTGAAATTGCACCAGTCAGAGCACATAGTTTACATTTTCTACAGGTTTAACAACAAATGGATTAGCAGGGCAGCACATGTGGATATGAACATCCCCAAGTATCAGCAATTTATCAAATTTAGTCAGACGTTTGTGCAGCAGTTCAGAAAATTAAGTGATAAAAGGGGAATTATATCTCTGTGTTCTACATATAACTAAAGACAGACAAGGGATTAACCAATAAAAGAACCTGTAAGCCCCCAAATTAATGCTGTGTAATTGAAGCTAAGAGCGAAAAAAAATGAAGGAGGTAAAAAGAGTGAAGTGAGGATAGTATAGAAGAGAGAGGTGGAGGAGAGAGAAGTAGGATAGGTGAAGAAAAGTGGAGAACAAAGCCTAAAGGAGGGAAAAAGAGATATATAAAGGAGTTTACATTTCATAAATTTGCTCAACTTGGGTTAGGGTTAGCACAGGCAGTTTCCCAAGAGAAATAAAAATTCTTGCTACAAAGCAGTTCTTAGCAGCATGAAATACTTTATCAGTTATGTTTCAAATACAGGCCATGACATGTAGCAGGCTACAGACTTTTTTGCCACTAATTGAATAATAATTTAATAAGATAATAATTTTACCACTAACATCAGCAAGCTGCACAATGTTGATGGGCAAATGGATGGAAGTTGCTATGGTGATAAGATCAGCAAAGTATTATTATATTTTTAGCTCCATCTAAATAATATTGATAATAATAAATGTTATTTTTGATGTCGGTGAAGGTTCTCAGTGAAGGTTCTCGGTGAAGGTTATTTTTGATGTACGACTTACTGCAGTGTATTTTTTTAAATATTAGATGACTTGGTTTGGTGTGTGTTAACATACCAGCAGTTTATGCCTTTAAACTTGAAAATCATACGAAGATGAACTAACTGGACAAATTTTATCAAACCACAAATGAGACAAGGATCAGCTTCAGCTAGCAGCGTGCTAACAGCTGCACTTCATATCCCCCCTTTTCCTTAACATATTCATATTGCAGCAACATTTTGAAGAGGATAAATAAACATAAGATAAAATGAAATTTTAATGCAGGCTGTAGTAAAAAGCACAGGACAGAGAGATGTGTGAGCAGCTAGGATTGACAACTTAGGACTTGGTGTTACCGGGAGGAGCCTTTTACCATACACAACACAGGTTAACCGTGTCCAGCCGAGCCTCCCTTCTCTGAAGAGCAGCTTCACAAACAGCCACCACTAAGCAGCTTCCCTTCTTTAAGGACTGGAGCTCAAGCAGGAGCAGGTGTGAATGGTGAATCACAGCCAGCATGGGTGAGACTTCTCAATTCACACTGCTGATGGAGGATCAGCGGCATGTGTTTAAATTCACTGTGAATTAAAGCTAAAAGACCTTTTGTTAGGTGACGGCTGCTACAACAATGAAATCTTATACTAGTACAAATAAGCAGGAAGGATTATATTTATCCCTTTTTACCTGCACCAGCCCCCCCCCCCACCCCCCCGCCCTCCAGTGTATAACGACAGTTCTGGTTTATTACAACTTGAATCTTATTTGTACACACAGTGTACACAAGAAACATTTTTGAGATGTGGAAACATGATGACATCTCTTGAACAGATATGAGACGTTCAGACGGATTATGAATATGCCAACATTCTCGACAGACTGTCAAACTGAAAGTGAGCCCACCTGAAATGTTGCCATTAATTCCTATTTGAAGAAAAGAAAACATGCAAGTTAGTACAGCTAGTCGATCATGACGAGGACAGTGGTGTGTGATGGATCAAGAGGGACACACTGTGGAACATGTAATCATTCTGTTAGATCTGTTCATTTATTAAATTTGCATTTCCATTTGGTGTAAAACACATTCAAACATTTATGAAACATAAATTCCGGTTTTCAAGGTCTGAAATACAATCTTAACTTAGCTTGATACATGACCAAACGATGTCATCGCAGTTGCAACCAGAGTAGTGTAGAGAGAGAGGAAGAGGGAGATAAGAAGAGAGGGAGAGAGGGGGGCAGAGGGAGAGAGAGAGAGGGGGAGAGAGATTTCCTTGACAGAGGTCCACTTTGTTTTACAGTCAATGACAAGGTGACTTTGCAGGCTGACACACACCTTGCCGTGGAACAGTTCAAAGGCACCACCTGCCTTGATCACGTCTCCCAGTCTGTAATTTGAGAAAAAGAGTGCCAGCAAGTTCTGCTCACACTTTTCCATCATTGTGTGTGAAGTGAAAAATCTAAATGAATTCCTGGGAGAATCGCTGCCACTCACAGTAAATTTCTCTTCATCTTGTCCTGGTCACAGTTAGATTTTCCATTACATGCACTTTATCAGCGTGCATGTGTTGAGATTCAGAGCACGAGGCTGCCATCCTGCTGCCGTCAAATACTGGCTTTCATTCTTATAGTCTTCATGTTGCTCTCATAAGGTGTTGATTTGTAAAGCATGAAATCATTACAGCTGTAATAAAATGGTCAGCTGTTATGATGATGAATGACTGAACTCTACACACTTTAACTTACCACCATGTGTTTATTTGGTTTACAGTCCACTGGCAATCTTCTTACAAGCATTTGTGGAATTAACACCCTGATTGTGCCATATTTATCAGCCGTTAAATTGCCTCACATGAAAAGTGAAATTGTCTGTGTAATGCAATCAATTAACAGATGCAGTTTGCAAAGTGGAATGAAAATGAATGTTTGCACTCTACTGAGCTTTTTTCCTCCTCTTGTTTCTGTCTTTTTTTCACTTAAAACAGAATGTAATGTGTTCCAGTGTTACAGTGGTTCATGTGAATACTCTGATGTCCTGTAAAGTGCATGTTACTGCTGGAGCCCCAGACCTCCATGATCTCTCAGAGGTTCTCTGGCCTCTGGACTCATTTCATCACCTGAGACAGCTTCACACATGGACTAAACCATGAACTCAGTTTATCTACTGCTTATTATGACCAATGTTTAACTCCACATATGAACGATGATGACTGTGACTGTCTGACTGTGACTGTCAGAGTACCAACACACACACACTTTGCTAATCCTCTCAGTTATCATAAAACCAATAGAAGACAAAAAGGTAAGTTTCCTTGGATAAGTTTCCATGGAGAATATTTTGAATGTATGGAGCCAATGAAATAGAACTGAGTAGGTTTGCATACAACTCCAGACTGAATAAATGACTGGTGAGACAAATGCCATGTTTACACCCAAAAAATGTGGCTGTGCTGCCAAATAAATGCCTGCAGGAGTTTGTCTACCGCTCTTGCCCATTTCTCATAAATATGCTCCCACATGCATATTTTCCAGTTGAATGAAATTTTATGCATTCCATTAACATTAATTACTATTCTATTTTGCATGCCGATGAAAGTTTTGTGCAAATGTCAGACTGGCCTTTGCTGTTGGGTAATCCTCTTAATCACCACGTAATGACCTAATTAGTTCAGTTTCACTCTGATCAATCTTAAGTGCTTGAAGACGAGGGTCATCCTCAGATACTCTGATGATTGGGGTTTAAAGAGGCAAATCGTTTTTTTCTTGGCTGTTCATATTCACTGTGGTGATGTGTTTGTGAATCATGCAGTACAGACAGCTGCATGCATTGCAGGAGGATTTCAAAGCTGGATGTTTAAATTGAAATGGTCCATACGAACTAATACAGTATGTCACTTTGGTCAACAGCGACATTTACACCAAGTACAGTATATATATATATATATATATATACATTTGATTATTTACCCAGATACCCACCTTCTGACCAACATTCCTGCGCTTGTGTACTGAGGCCAAAGTTTTCTCTGCACTTGGTTTGTGCTCACATGGTGTGTATTGCTGAATAAACTGAATGAATTGCTGCAAACAAACTAAAATAAAATTCAAATTCTCAGAACAATACATTGGCATTGGCAAACAAATTTGGCATCAATACAAAATACAAGCTAGCTTGTCTCCTTTTGTATGTTCTTCTCCCTCTAAGGGGCTTCGCACCCTGAAAGGGGTCTTTGCACGCTGCATGCCTCATAAAACAGGTTCCCTTTTTCACTCAGTCATCTTGAGTACAGACACAGCAAAACCCTTCACCATCCTCCACTGTCACTGAGATGAGAAGGATGTTCTGTTGAAGTTTCTTGTTACTGACATAAGGCTGCTCACTCGGCAGCAGTAGCAAACTGGTTGTTATAGCAGCACAACAAGAGGGTTGACGAGCAGGAGAGGCCCCCCACTAGAGGATGGGGCTGCTTTTATCCTCCCATGCCAGGTGAGATGAATAAAAAGAAGACCACGTCTGATGCTAGTTCTGCTTTGGCTTCTAATCTTAAGGCTGAAAGCCATGGAGGTGCTTTTGAAGGGTAGCCCACTTCGAATGGGATAACATCTCCTTTTCCCGTTTCATGTGAGATGAAGAAGGGGGATAAAGTCATAATTACTGTCTGCTGTCACTTGTGTCTAAACAGGAGCACACACAGCTAATCGGTTATGTTTCTCTTCAGGTCCACAGCCACTGAAGGTTTCATCACCAAAGCTTTTGTCCTTTTTCCGTCTGCCACATATCTGAGTGTGCTGTTTTGGTGGAGATTGTGAGATTAGCCAGATTTAACTGGTGTGGGGAAAAAAACACTCACTACAACTACCAATTATCAGTCACAGGAGCAGTAGTAGGTCCATTACAGCTTAGTGTACCACAGTCAGTTGAAGAAAACTTACTTGGACAAGTCACACAGAGGTAAAATTCATGATTTCGCAGAAGTCTTTCTGAACAGCATTTTTTCAAATCTTCTAAAGGTTTTAAGGATTAGGGCTAACTGGTTGTTTAGGCAGATGCATGTCTGGTTAACAGTCACACCAGTGCTAAAGTGTACTGCACAGCTGAGGTTTTCCATGACGCTGACTCCTGTTTCACATGACGCCAAGACTTCATGTAAATAAAGTTTAGAGTAACAGCTGAAATTATTATAAAGATTAGGCTGCAGTGAATAACTAAAGTGACTCTGGTCGACTGCTGACCCTGATCATTTAAAAAAGGGTCTCTTGCACTGTTTCTAAGGTGAAAAAACTTCCACAGTAACCTGACATGACAGACTTCTAAATGCAGTGCTCCTAATGTGGACCTGTCTTTCCAGCCAGTGGACACTCAGCGTTCATTCATAACCTAATTATCAGCACTCGGAGGCCACGTAGAGGGAAATGCAGCCAGTGGAAGAGAAGCTCAGAGCAGATGGCAGGCTGATTGAAAGGATTAGTACAAATTAGTGGGAGGCTGTTCCCTGTAAATGCATGAAAATATATCAAACAAATGGGTAGCAGGTGAAAGTAGCAGGTACTAGGAAGGTGTGTGTGTGAGAGAGAGTGTGTGAGGCAGCTGCCTCAGTGAACAAGGTGAATGCAGATATGGGTCAGGGGAGAGCAGATGATGCATTAACTGAAACAGGAAATGCATCTGCTTCTTCTGCAGCTTTGGGCCACAAACACACCTTGAAGGCATAAAGCGATGGAAACACCATCTGCCAGTCTTATCCTAAATAATAGCCAGAAACTGAATTGGTGGTGGAAGCAGAGCACCCACAACACAACAGGCCTGGAGTCTAGAGAGGAGCAGGATAGTCTGTATTTGATCCCATGAACTTTGAAAAATATTGTGGACTAATGGTCTGCTGATGACTACTAACACTGAAACTTTGCTCTTGTTAAAGTTTGGCAAACCACTTTTGTTAAAAAAAAAACCAAAACTCAGTTGATCAATCTGAGTTGCAAACCCTACAAAAGTCATGATTGTTAGAATCTACTTTGAAGTAATATTCACAGACAAAAGATAAAAACTTCCTTTTAGAAAGAACTATTTATTTAGTTATAATTATTTATTTAACATTTATGACTAAATGTACAACATTGAATTAGCAAATAAGATAGTTGTTGCACCCTTAAAATGTACTGCAAAAAAACAGTCTAGTCTACATACAAGCATCTTTCCCTCAGCCCGCATACTGCACGTCTCGCAGTGTACAGGTAAGTAATACCTTTAACCATTTTAATAATAAAAAAATGAACTAACAAAGATACTTATTTAAATGAAATGTTTTAACTGGACACACTGATATAAAATCAGCAAGAAAATAATGAAATAATTGGAATATGTTTCAGGGTGCTACATAGTCACCATAACCTGTATAAATGAAGATCAGAATAAAAGAACATAAATAGTTTAAATGGCTAAACAGAACAAATTGTCAACAATAAAACAAAACATTTCGGTATAATTTTTCATGACTCCTTGTTACTCCCCTGTGAGTTTTCTTATCTTTCTAATCTGATTGGTGTTCACATCTCACTACAGGCCTGGCAGTGTAAGCTCACTGACCAGATACTGAGTGTGGAGTGGACAAACCAAGACTTCTTAGTTACTGTCCTCAGTGACTGGAACATAGACAACCTCATGAATTCCCCACATACAGACAGCTTAAAAAATGCCAAACTACAAAGGAAAACATTTTGGATCACTACTGACAACAGTAAACACACAAGATGCAACTGGAGCACACTGACATGTACTTCATTCCAGCATGAAGGTAGAAATGAAAGCTGTGAGGACATCAACGCAGTGGCCAAGTGAAACCATGGAGGACCTTCAAGCATAACTGGATTTTATATGGATGTATGGAAGTCTTCAGACTGCTACCTGCAGTCCAGATGAGTTCACAGAGGTTGTGACATCACTCATTGGTGCTTGACAGTACACAGTAGTGTAGTGTAGAAGATGAGTGCAGTTCTAACAGTCATAAAGCCTGCTTCATGTAAAAACTCACAGGGTACTAGGGCTGTTGTTACAAGCCATTCTGTCCCTGTTTAAGCAAAGTTAGACCTGTGTCCATATTCTTGGCACAAAGTTACATGTTCTCAGTGGGTGTTGGCCTCCACCATGGTTGCCACTTCTCACCAGCCTCAGGTGGAGCAGTTCAAGTATCTCTGGGTCTTGTTCATGAGTGAAGGTAAAATGGAGAGTGAGACTGACAGACGGATCAGTGCAGCATCAACATTTAATCAAGATGCGTCTTCTGTGCATGTCCAATGAGTAGGAGGTCCTGGGGCAGACCCAGAACATGCTGAAGGGAATTCATATCTCATCTGGCTTAGGAACACCTCTGAGTGCACTGGAATGCGTTACTGGGTAGACGGACATCTAGACTACCTTGCCTGTTGCCCCGCAACAAGATAAGCGAGAAAAAAGGAAGGATGTTAAACTGTCACTATCTGGTAATTGTAGTAAAGGACTGGTAGGAAAATCGCTTTGCATTTTTGTAGTCAAAGGACAAAGGACAATTTGTGCTTTGCTTCATCAGCATTTCATTTTACTGGAGTTGATTGGAATTGGCAAGAGTGAAGTTGATTCATTAGGTATTCAGGTAGGTGGGAATGGTCACCGAGGTGGAGTTGGTGCTATGCTACTTCCTCAGACCTGAGACAAATCTCACTGGCACTCTGGAACATGTGTTATCTGATGGAGAGAAAAAAGAGAAACAAGCAGCTTTTCTCATACTTTAGGTGTCTCTAGACACACCATTGACACATTAATGTTAAAAAAGCTAAAGCTAAAACTGTATTTTGCATAAAAACGATTTAGAAGAGACAGGGCTCAGGGACACCTTGCATGAATCTAGCTTCCTGGTTCCTTCCCCCTTCTCTGCAGTGTGCCTTCAGTTTGTGTCAGTGACCATGAGCTCCCAAGGTTTGACTGAACAGTTCGATTTTTGTTGACGTGGATGACTATCTCTTACTGAAAATGCAGGTGCAATGAGCCATTATCATGGGTTTAGTTATATTTTCACATTCTCCGTCTGTTATAAGAGGGATCCAGCCCTTAGACTTCATGTCTCCAGTTTTCTCCTCACACAACACTCTCCTCCAAGCCCGTTCAGCTGTCCTGTAACTTTTCAATGGAATGCTAAGAGTTGATCTCATTGGTCATTACTAATACCCATTCCAATGATAGCAGTGCTACAGGCGCAGATTTTCTGGTTTGGTATATAATATTTAATTAAACTGAATAATAAACATAACATTTCAAAGACTTAATAGAGTCTTGGGTTCTTCACTACACAATTTTGATAAAAAGAAGGTCTGACATTATGCAACTGATTCATGACACCAGCAACATAGTTGTTGCTGAATAAATACCAGTGCATGGTTGGTAATAACTCACTAAACAATACTCACAATGTCAACAACTGAAGTCTGAAAAAAGGGGAAACACTGCAGAACACAATGGTACATGAAATAATGTGACTGTGTGGGAACATACTGTATATAAAGACTTGTATCTGTAAGTTCTTTGCCCCAAGACATGTGGGGCACGTCTGTTCCCAGGATGCCATAGTATTTAAACCTCTTTTTTTTATCATTATTTGAGTAAGCCTACAGTGAGGCTACTATGACTTTCAAAGTGAGGTGTCAACCAAATTTACAGTTCTGGAGATGCATATATATGGAAATGAGCCTGTAGTGCACCAGCAGGTGGGTGCAGAATAGCTAATTTATTAATGTTCTTTGCTTGTGTGTGAGCATGTTTGATACATAAATTTCCTTGTTCATTCAATGATCCAAAGCCCTTTGACTATGAACAAGGATTTGATGGAACATGTTTTAAGACACCATAACACTTCAACAAATAATGTAATCTACATTATTTTCCAAAAACAAGTGTCATAAATAAATCTGCTCAGCATGTTATTTTTTCATTACAAAAAGTACTTTAGTACTTAGTACTTACTGCGCAAGTATATACTTAACAAACTGACTTAATGCTACTAATTATTGCTTCTTTATACTTCACTACATCAGATACAGAAATGTGCCAGCGTCAGTTGTGTTTCCGTCCATTCACATGCATTCTAGGATAAACTGATTCGATTTTGGTGTTCAGTGTCACATTTCAAACAACCTTGAGATGGACTAAAATTCTTCTCTACCTTTGTTGTCATAAAATGTCCTCCCACAGTTCCTCCCAACATCATTGCAGTAAATTATAACTTTTCCTCACTGTCACCTCACTGAGATTTCTATACAAATCATGATGAACGCACTAACTGAGGCCCAAAGGAGCACTTAAAGGCACTACACTGAGAATATGCATGCATTCAAACACATGAACAATACAACACCCACACACGCAGGCACACAATTCAGACGTAAGGAGCGGTAGTCTCATCTCTGCTGCCTCTGCACCTGACACCAGCACTCCTATTCGCTGGTTGTTGTCTTGCATTCATAATGAAGGTCTGAAGTGAGAAGTGTCGGAGGAGGGTGATGCATCCTGCTTTGTGCTTTTGGCGTGTGGAGGGAGAGTCTGTGCCAGCTGCTGTGCCTCGAAAAATGACACCCCACTCTGTGAATCAGTACGGCAGAGCAGGACTAACCATGCGAGACACACTGTCAATCTCACTGTGAAACATCTATCTGAGTAATCCAAACCGATCCAGACAGGGAGGTTTATAATCATAATCGGACATTTCATGTCAATTATTGATCCTGTCTGTGGCACGGCTGTATGAATCAATCATCATGATTAGATACACCAAGGGTATTGTGGGACTCAGATGTTGATTTTCAAAACCATGTAACGGCATTTAAACCACATTACTCATTTTGCCAGTGCCTCTTTTTATTGCTCTTAACCAATTTAAGTGTTACGGTGAAAAAAAATATACTGCAGTACTTTTTTTTGCAATACTGCAAAAACTGAGTACAGTCAAGCTGTTGCAAAACATAATTTTAGTGCTCTCATCGTACAGCTTAGAGGGTAAATCATTAACTTTGTATTGGTCAATTAATGTAGTGACTAATTCATCAATATTCTATAGATTCTATAGTTATTTGATTTATATAACAATTAATTTATCCAAAGTGAAAAAACAATATTTTATTCAATCATTTTCAAGAAACAGCATGTACTGCTTTTTTTCTCTTTTTTTTTAAGCAAGCATGCTACTTTTTTCTAACAGGAATAAGAACTTGCTTCAGTTCCTCCAGCAAGGTCCACAGGTCACGTTTCATATCCATGTAGTACAATCCATGCTGTGTGACTTCTGGGTCTGAAAGGGTTGCAGCCATCAGCCAGTGTTGCCCAGGAGACAACTCACCATCTAATAAGAGCTCTTCCAGCTGATGGATATATCCTGGTTCTGTTTATGCTCAGCTGTGCCCCGTTGCTTTTGTTTGCTTTGTAGCTTGTTGATGGCCTGCTCACTCCTGAAATGATCTACAAGGGACTTTGCAGTCCCAATTGTCCAGCACAGTACATTCCTGGGGATCCCAGATACTAGCTGATATTAATTCGCTTCATTATGAACTGGGTTTACCTCTGGGTCCCATCACAGCTGCTGGTATTTGGAAAGCCAGAAGAAGGCTTCAGGGAGGTATCCTTCTGGGAAGTATCACCAGAACCACCCACACTGACCCCTTTCAATGAGAGGAATGCACAATCCTTCTGAACTTCTTCCAGGCAACACAGTTGCTGCTCTCATCCGAACAAAGAGCCAATGCTCAGGTTTCCAAACCACTCGGCATCTTTCCTCTGCAAATGCCCATTACATTCACAAACAGAAATGATGACATAGCGCAACCTTATCAGACCATGCCCACAGGGAGCATGCTTGACTTTTTGCAGAGAAAATGGATACAGTTCTGGCTGCGTGACGTAAAGGACTGGATGAAACAAAGAAATATTTTTGATAGATTGAATAGAATTGATAGATAGATAGAATTGATAGATAGATATATAGATAGATAGATATGTATATATAGATCTATATAGATAGATATATACGTGTGTATGTGTGTGTGTGTGTATACAACCCTCACAGTTTGCATGTTTTTAGAAGTAATAGTTGATGATAGATGATTTTCCCTGGTTCTGGCCAGTTATGGTGTTCCCAGCAGGAAGCTCATGGACTGCAGGGTTCCAGTTCCACTGTAGTGAATAAGCAGTTCTGACTGTATAAAATTAAACAGGGCTGGTCATGTAATTGCTCCTGCAGGGACTGCTCTGCTTCCATAACCCCCCCAACAGCCAAGGCAGAATAAATAAGGGAGGAGGGAACCAAGGGTGTGACAACAGGAACACACCCATGGGACACAGACAGCTAGATATGGCATGTACCGTGTATGTGTACACATACAGGTACTAAGTTTCTCTCTCAGCTACCACCAGCCTCGCATCAGGGACTGAAGCAGGGTTAATTGATCCAACATTATAGAGTGTAACAGGTGGGGCTGAGTCAATAGCTGGGAGCAGTGTTCCCTTTTATAGTCCTCAATCGTATCTTCTTTTCCTCTTTTCCTCTTTCTTACAGATAAAATAATCTTAAAAGACTCACTCTACATAATAAGAGACTATGATTTTGTTGAATTGGTCCTTTGTGTGGGACCAGGCTACATGAATAAATGAAAAGGTGCATTGAAATGACAGTTTAGATGACATTCAGTTTATAACTGGTTTCTTATAACTTGTGTCCATAATTCCTATCTTTGTTACTTTATAAAAAGTATCAGAAACTATGGCGAATTATTTTGAGTTCAATCAGTTAATAAAAAGTACTGCATAATGTGAAAGATAAATGAATGGGCAGTTCAACTACTTACATAATTCAGTCACATACTATTGGTTTAATGCAATTATTAAACAACCAGCATGCAAATGTGGACCCTCCATTACTCATTGCAATAATAAGCATGAACATCCATCCATCCATCCGTCCATCCATCCATCCATTTTCAAACCCGCTTTATCCTGCACTCAGGGTCACGGGGTTGCTGGAGCCTATCCCAGCTATCTTAGGATGAGAGGCAGGGTTACACCCTGGACTGGACGCCTAAGAGTGAACATATGAGTGAAATTAGTTAGTTAGCATAACAAGGTTTTGGATTTATGTGTGTTGAGGCGGCCAGATCATAAAGGACAGGACCGGACACATTGAAATATATTTTTGAGGATCTTTAATATCCCGACTGACCTTGAACAAGGACAGCATTAATTAGTTAATTTTGAGACAGAAATTATCACAGTCGAATAAAACATAGAATAAATCCTGTTTCCTTTCTTTCCTGACTATCTAACTTTGTCAGTATAAAACAGCAGTGGCCTTCCACAGGTGTTACATATGTAACACCTGTGGAAGGTGGAGATAGCTCTAGCTCTGGGATACTCATGAATATTAAAAATGAATGGAAAAATGAGGCAGAAATTTCACAATCTGGAATTGTCTTTATATCAGCTGATTAAAAATTAAATCAAGATGTTAACACTTAAGCATTCTGAGGTTTCAACAGTCTTTCCCACCAGCTCTGTTAAGGACCGTTGGCTTGTGTGCTGCAGCAGGCCTGCCTCATTCACTTCCTGCTGAATCTGCTCAGCAGTGCCTGTGTTACATTTCCACTGACTGATAACACATCCCCACAGGCTTTGACCAAACAGGGCAATTGAATGCTAGCCCTGTTTAGTTGTCTTTGTCTTCAGTTTACTCCTTGATCATTGACAAGTTACAAATTAGCAGCGTACTGGCAGTCAACTCAGAATGTGGTCATTAAGGAGACACACACTCTCACAATCCTGCCCCAGCTACCTGGTCTATAGATTACTGCTGGTAATTGATGTAATCAAAAAGGGAAAAGCAGTGTTTAAATTAAATAAGCTTCTTGGCTCTTTTGTACGAACCACAAAATGGAAACCTATTCTATTTACTCTTGGAATCAGACAACTACTAGATGTTCCCAACACATCCAGAGAGATGGATAAAATTAATCTGATGAAACCAAAAAGAGAAAACTAATCACTGAAAGTAACAGAAACGCAGTCCAATTATAGGCAATGGTGGATAAGATTCAGATGTGTTTAGATTTATGTTAGATTTAGACACTGGCTAAGATAACCTTGGATCTTATTAAGTATTGTAGACTTGTTACCATGGTAATGGTAGAACTTGTAGATGCAGTGGCCAGTAGCTCCCTCAAACTTTGCTGCATTTATGTTTTAAGGCATATATTAGTCATGGAAGCATGTGACTCATCAGCTATGGAGTAGCAGGTTTTGGATTAATCACACACCCTCTGATCATGCAGCCAGACCAGCATATCTAACAAAAAACCCTGGACTTTGCTCAAACATTACTTGCAGCTACAAAGCCCTTTCCCATCCCCATTTTAGGCAATAAAACAATATTTTTCTACTTCCTCTGCCCCCTTACTCCCAGAAAAAGGTTCAAGCCACCTGAACAAACAAAAGTATGCACAGATGAAGCTGCAGCAGCTCTGCAGGACTTTGAGTGCACAAATGTTCGAAGAATGATAAAAAATTCCCCAACCAGAAAGCCAACACCGCCTTTCAGTTAGGTGACAAGGATGCATAGGACACAGCTAGAGTGAAACTGAAAGCTGGTATGACGTATTATCAATGTTTCGTCCAATCAGATTTCAGTCTCTATGTGCTGCCAGGAGCACAGGGCCTTCAGAGTCAGTAGTGCAGGCCGACCTTCATTAAAGTGTATAGCAATGGAACTGTTTTTTTTTAAAAATTAGCTTTCAAATTTGCCTCACTGTGCCAGCTAGTTGACCCACAATGACATCAGAAGTTTTCTGTCCTCTGATTGGATGATCAGAGCAAAGCTATCACCGCCAAGTTTTACCAGTGAAACATGTCCTCAGCGATCTGCACACGTTAATCCTTTTGAATTTTTTTTATTTTACGTCCACAATGGCTGACAGAGAAGGAGAAATGGATTTGGTCTCAGGAATTATTAAAATTCCATTTTCAAGGCAGATTTTTTCCGAAAAGCTAGACATCGTAAAGAGAGGAGGATGGATTTTGTCTATAAATAAATAATCAGTGACTTTAGTGAGAATTATGTATTTTATTTATATATATAAATATTAAATCATAAATAAAAATGATTAAATATTGATTTGAACTGCTGCTTTTTGTGGCACCGTTGTGGCTCTGCTGTAGAGGTTTGGAGTTGACTCTTTTTCTTATTTGAATAACAATGATATTCACTCTCAATATGTGAAATGCCTCTCATAATTCATTATTAGTAGGCTAATTGATGAATAAACAGCATAATCTCTAAATTATGCAATGCCTCTCTGTGGGCCTCAGAAACAACCTGCCGCTGTATGATGATGACTATATGTAAAAAAAAAAATCTGAAGGAAACCTCCAGAAGAAAGTCTAACATCTGTCTTTCTGTCTTTATTTGCATACAGCATGGTTAGCGGTTAGAGAAGACGCATTGAAGATGCATTTAAATACTCAAGACTGATGTTAATGCCAGGTCTGAACAGGAACTCTGTAATACCAGACCTTGTTATATTCCGTTTTTCTGCATAGTATTGCTGGCTTGTATAATGTCATAATTGTGGATCAAGTCGGTAAACCTGCACTGAAGGCCCAACTACCAAACGCATGGCCTGCCACTGGAGAGACCTCAACATAAATAACACCAAAGACATGTAGACAGCAGTTCAGACCATCACAGGCTACAGAAACATTGCCAGATGAGATTATCACATTTCATTCTCCTTTTGATCTGCTCAACAGAGAGTCAGCTGTCAAGTGTACTCCACCTCCAGATTACTCCCCACAGCAGATGTGAGAAGATTCCTGCTGAAGGTAAATGTGAGTAAACTGTTCAGCCTGATAATAGTGCTCTGGTCCACTCTAGTTATAAGCACTGGACACTGCACACCTACAATCCTGACATAGAGAACTCTGTTGGTAAGTTTGGAGACAACACCACCATCATTTTCTGGATTTCAAACAGTGGTGAGAATGGTATACAGAGAACAACCTGCTGTTTGCCAAACAAGGGAGATCACTGATTTTAGAAAACAAGAGGTGACAACACACACCACTGTCTGCATCAGTGGAGCTGAATCAGCTTCTCAAATAAATAATCGCAATCATCTCTTGTCTTATTCCATAAGAAAATTTCAGAAAGCAAAGTTCCTGTGTTCCCATGAAACAGAAAGCATCATGGAAATGGAAATGTGACATCACTGGCAACCCTAAATCAAGCATTAGAGATATCTGTGAGGTGCCTGCATACTATAAGGCAATACCTACCCCAGCAACAGCATGTTCACCCTGCTGTCATCTGGCAAGCGATATAGAAGTATCTGCTGGTGTAACACCAGAGCACCTCATTGTAATTAATACTTTTTTGTTTTGTTTGTGTTTATTTTGTGTGTAGGAGTTAAACAGTACATTTTACTTACAACCTTCAAGATAAAATTTGTCTAAGGATTTGTGTTTTTGTCCTGCATTTGGGTTTTACTGCCTGAACAATAATAACAACAATAATAATAATAATAATAATAATAATAATAATAATAATAATAATAATAATAATAATAATAATAA
>JBAJHX010000002.1:17676514-17689575 GCA_037176925.1 Amniataba percoides | reverse complement strand
CAAGAAACAAAACCAAACAGGGCAGGAAGGCAAGACAGGGAGACAAGGCACAAGAAACGACAAAATGCAAACCATGAAATGTTGATGATGTGTATGTTGATGTGACGCTCAAAAAGCATGGCAATTTAGTGAGTTTTAGGCTATTAGGCAAGTGATACAAGGCCAACCTTGGCGTATTTCCTCCGATGGAATCTATGTAGTGTCGCTGGTAAAGATAACTCAGTCATAGATGTGAAATCCACAACTACAATCAGACATTTATACTTGAACTCTAATAGCTCACATTGTTAACTGACAGCAGGAATACTGCCTTAATTACTTTCTGTTACTTCAACCGTACTGTTACTTTATTCTGTGTTAATCAGCTGTCAGTGAAACACTAAACACTTCCAGAAAATGCTTCACTCGTAGTAAATAGAGGGATTTGTATGGTTAGAGAAAAATGACGTGGAATATTTGTGCTGTCTTGCAGAGGAATACTTTAACATGTCAACAGGAGGACCAGCTAATTGAACAACTGACCCTACAATTGATTAACCCACTCTACCATACCACAAGTAATGAATAACAAATAACACTGATTGCATTAGAGGTGTGAAAATGTCCATTTTAGAATCGATGAAGACACCAGTTCAACATGCATGAACAGGTGAGTTTGTATTAACAGCATCAACATCAGCTCACTGAACAAGGATTTACAAAATGATGATAAATTATTAGGAGAAACAGGGAAAATGGGAATAAAGGCCTGTCTTTAATGTTTTTGTTCTGCTTATTATGATTTATTTTAAAAGAAGTTAGATGAAGAAACTAAAGGCCTGTATTTGAGACTGCATGATGTTGACCGACTATAAAGGGTGAGGACAATAAAGGCTTGTAACGTCAGCTGTTGGATGGTAAAAAGGGATTAAAAAAATAGAAATTCAAGATAATCACCAGAATGAGTTTGAGCAAGAAGTGTAATCTCAGTGTGTTAATCACAACAAGAAGGGATGCAAGTCTCTACAAGTTTCAAAGCAGAGGGAAGCAGCTCATCCATATTAAAGCGAGCAGTGTCAGCTGCAGATTGATGACCTGATCTGCTTGATGGATGGAACTTCAGCACACAGCTATCTGCCTTTCTGTCAGCGTCTGAGCAGCAACACACAGCACTGAGGAACAACTCCACTCGTCTGTTCACAGATAGCACCGTTTCATTCAAACCATATGAAACATGTTGCACTCCTGCTCACTCAAAAGATAAAGCAAAACTTTGAAATTATCTTCCTCTGCCAGCCAAGAAGTCACTACACAGCCCCAGGCTGCCGTGTTTCTCCAAGACTATCTCACATTTTGAAAGATGAAATCAACTCATTTAACAATTTTATTTACTATTTTCTAATCTGATTGATTTGAACAGGTGTGTTTTCAGCTTTCTCTAAAGCTTTCATTTTATCTAACAATGTCAAAATCACCAGATTTGGGGATACATTGTTTTCTAGGAAAGAGACAATATTCATTAAATGTTTTCTTATGAATGTACATTTTATCATCAAGTTAGGACTTAAATCTCCATATATGTCTTGAATGTGTAGCAGAAATTCATATTGCTGATATGCTCAAAAGCCATTCTAATGTTATATTTGAGCTGATGCTGGTTAGATGAACATTGTCAGCACAGAAAATGGTAAACTCTAAACGTTGGTGGATTTAGTGTATTTTGTTTCCTTGGTTCTCACTGAAAAACATAGTAAGCTGCTCAAACACAAGGAGACAGTAAACATGCAAGCCTGCCTCTCTGATCTTTCTCAGTCCACTCATAGTTGCACACAGATGCCATATTTTGCCTGCAGCCAGCAGCGAAGCTGATGGGAGGGGCTGTGTGTGGATTGGATGCTTCCTGGTTGTCAGGAGCAGAGGAGGCTGGGAAGAAAGCGTTTCATTCATTCTTGCATACCACACAGGCTCCAGCTGCTCAGGATCACTCCACTCTGTGTCTAAGTGTGCCTGCACATCATGTTCACACAGACACATTACTGTGTTTTTGTTGTCCTGTTATTCTAATAATGATGCACTCCATTCAGACACAGACACTGTTATTTTATATATACCAGGTTTATAGGAGAGTGGCACCTAAATGAAATGCAGTAGATATTTGTGGGTGGCACCAATGATGATCATAGGCTACAAATAATGCTGGGTGAAATGAGGGTAATACTAGTACCAATACAAATAACATTATTGAAGAGCTCTAGTGATGGCCACTTATGTGAAATCCATGCAGTTTAAAGACTAAGTCAAGACAGAGTCAAAGAAAACAACATTGCCCTTTTCATTTTAGCTTGACATGTCATTCCTAATCTTGAAAGCACCAGTTAACAAAACAATACATCTCAAGCTTATGCTTACATGATCTGGAACTTATGAGCATATGAAAGTTTTCATCACCATGTGTATGTAGTTTGTAATTTGTAGTTTGCTCTTTCTTATTTTCTAACATTTGCTCTCTGATGTAGCTGCTCAGAAGAACACAGCTAGACACTACTGAAGTAATCTAGTACTAGATTTCTTTATATATGTAGAGTAGGTGCTTATGCACAGTATATGCATTTATACAGTTCATGTGCAGAAACACTTTTGAGCTGTTTGGTCCCATTAAGGACTGGTCTTTGTTAGCTTCAGTGTTGCATACAAGGACATACTGAGCATGTTCAGCGGAGTTGTGCATTTGTGTCATTTGTGGGTTAGATGTTATTTGCATCTGTGTATTTCAATGTAAGTTCAAGTTCAAGTGTTCCGCGTCAAATACAGTCATACATGATATAATTGCAGTGAAATTTGTGACCATTCACTCCTTCAATTATCCAATAAAAAAGTGTAGTGTTTCATTTCAGTATACTAATTCAGGAGGGTAGAAGTTCTTCCTGAGTGTCTCAGTGCTGGTCCGGTGTCTCTCATGTCTTCTTCAACCACAGCAGACACAGACCACATGAGTTATATATGCCCCAAGGGTTTTTACATTTCCAATAACAAGCACACAGGCTCATATTTACATTAACAGCTCGGGTTACATGCAGTCTGTCAATAATCTTATACCACGTCTCAAAGGATTTGTCAGAACATGTCATTTTCTTTGCATTTAACAAAATATTACTCCATTTCTTATCATCCACAGGGGACTCAAAATCTAAAAAAAGGACTGACCCATGAAGCCTATAATTACAGCTCATAACAAGGTGATATATTAGTTATTGATTGACCCAGATGGAATGACTGATATGTTTACTGTGTAGTCATGTACTTATTTAGTGTTTTTTTATATAGTATTCCCATAGATATCAGCAACATGCAACAATTACTTAGGACAAAAACAAGAAGATGTTGGATTGACAGAAAGAAATAACGCTGCTGAAATGTTATTATGGATTGATTACAGTGAAATTTCAAAGATGATATAATTGCAATGCTAACATCATACCCATATCTACAGATGAGATATCACATAGGCTTTGTAATACAACTATCATACTCCGCACCAAGTATTTAGCTCCTCCAGCCTTTACAATGTACCAATGCACACTAAATACTCCACCTTATGTCATGTCCCATTTGTCTGTGTCTCCTCCTGGCTTGTTTCTAGATCATTTTGTGCTGTCATGCCAAGCGTTCCACCGTCTCGTGCGCCATTGTTTTGTCACTGCCTCGTTTCAAGTAAAAGCTTATGAAAATGTCTTATCGTTTCTGTCTCATGCATTTGGGTTCAAGTTTTGTTCAGTCATGATACTATAACTGCACTTCTAATTCTAATTACATCTCTATTATTTGATTAGTAATTATTCCTTGTAGTTACTATGTAATAAATAGCTAGTTAATGAATTATCCTGCAATAGAAAACTATGCTTTATAGATTCATGTATAACTCATTTTCTCTTAGAAAAACAGTGTCAAATAAACTCTAAATGAAGAGTTTCTAACTCAGACTATGTTCCCTATTCTGAAGTGGGGTGACTGACACTTATTAACCTACACAGGTTCCCTGTTCTGAAGTTTACTTGTCTTCACACTCTCACTAGATAGAATAGAAACTGACCACAGACAACACGAAAAAGCCAAGCAAATGAATTCAACTGAGTTGATTGAAATGGGCATGTCAATTACATTATATATGACCAAATTACGTAACCTTAATGACAAGTACTGTGACATTTTGGCTGAATTAACTGCAGTCACATTCACCCCTTCGTTTTGTGTCTATTTCATCAAATCTCCAATGAATAAATGGTTAGCATTAACACAGTTCACTTTTTCAGTAATGAGCATTACTACATTCCTGTGACACAGCAGAATACACTTAACTTACGTGTAGAAATGATAAAGCAAATCAGAAATAAACTACTTCTGAGACATTAGAGGAAAAAAATGCAGCTTACTTAGAAACCCTTAAAGTTCTTACACATCAGTAATTCTGGAAAAGCTGCAACAGCCCAATGCTCCGGCAGGTTGGAGATGTAGAAGAATTTCCTTACAAATATCGCCTTAGTCTTATAAACTATTACCTCATACACCATCGGCTATATCTGTATCTATGCTAAATCGCACAGAGGTCATTTCAGCTTCAGGGCAACAATAACAAACTGCTGTCACACCAAAAGCTCAGCTACTTCTTTCTTTGAGTGTCACATTTTTTTACTAACTGCATGGAATTGGTACAAAATTCGAAACATAAAAATACACACGGGTATTTAATTTCCTCACCCATGTGGAAGTTAGAGACATATCTACTTCCTGCCACTATACTTTACTATGTGACTGTGTGAGCTTTAAATCTGACAGGCCTGCAGCAAACTCTGCTCTGTTTGCTTTACAATTTGGCTAAAACTTTGATTCAAACACTTATCAAAAAACATGAGAAAAAGTACTATCTTGTTTCAAGCAGAGTATAATGCCTGGCAGGCTCTACGTACAATTGACCCCAGCAACATCCTTTGAGTACCTTTTGATTTGAACACTTTCATTGTCAACTTAAAAAAGAACCTTCCTTGACTTTGTGTGTTGACTGTAACAGTCTGTAGATTGATTTCGGTATAAGTGACAAACAACTAGTGAATTAATTATGAGCAGGACCTTATGATAAAACTTGAGAGTGACAAGAGACTTATTTTGACACTACTAACATTTGTAGTCTTGTGTTAGTAAGGGAGACTATCTTATAAAGATCACACCTAGAAAAGCATATTAAGATTATAATTCATGTAAACTATCAATAAACAGTAATTAGAGGGACATTGAGCAAAATGTCTTCCTAAATGACCTTGTTGGTGTAAAATCAGGTCATGCAGAATGCATTAGCACACAGCTACTTATATTCATGCCAATAAGCAGCTAGTTAATGGTGAATATGTGTTAGATATGTGAATATATAACTATATGTTCAGTTATCTAATCTGTAATCTAAGACAATAAACTGCAAAAACAACGTAATTAGCCAATTTTATGTAACTACATCAAAAAGTAATTTACTTCATTATAAGAATATAGAGACACAACTTCTGAGCAGAACATTAACTCTAGATATTATCTATCTATCTCTAGCGCTGTACCATAACATCACCTGAAGAGACTTGTACCATGATTTTTCCTGTTATTCATCTGCCTATATCATGTTCACCTCCTGTGGAGGACTCAGCATCTCTTATGTTTTATTGTTTTATTAGCTTATTATACATATATATAGCTTGATATACAATGTCCATACAATACAATTTCCAGTGATACCATTTTGGCTGAGTAGAATGATCCCTCTGTATTTATCACTGTGAGCTCGTGGCTGCCCTCAGTAAGGTCTAATAAATCTATCATAGGACACTTTGTCACTTAAACAAGTCCCTGTTTTGCCAGCCATGTCCTTGTAGTCAACTACATATACTGGCATGAAGGATTTGGACTCTGTATGTGGTTCTGATGATGAGATGTGTTCAAAGCAGAATCATGATTCCACAGCTCAGCATTAAAGCAACAGGAACAGTGTTCAAGGAGGAGTTTGTACCACCAGGTCAAATTTGATACTTCTCCAATACCTGCAAAACTAATCACATTCTCCTCATCGTCTGCTGTACTGTGGATGCTGACACACTAAATTAAGATGGTAGAGCTGAGTGTAGACTCTTAGCCTGGTTTCCTTCTCAGTTTCAAAGAGGAAAGGTTGCTTTACATTCAGCCTTGTATAATGCGATATTTACTTTTATATGGTAAAGTGACAATTCTTTCAGCACATTGATTGAAAAATTGTCATAATGTCATAGTTTGCAATGAAAAGAAATGTTTATCAAATAATAAAATATAGTGAATACATGGAATTGCCTCATATTTATTCTTTTTGAACTCTCTGACAAGTTGTTTTTAAGAGCAAACAAGAAGAGAAGGGCAAAGGAGCAGAAGAACAGCCTGGTAATGAATGACTCTCCTCCCCTGTACCTTGACTCTGTTATACAAGTTTGATTGCACTAAAATACACATATTGCAGCTTTTGTGTTGTGTTGTTCTTTTGTATTTTTTCTTCCACATCGTGATTCCCTTAGGACCGCTTACCCCAGTGTCATTCCCATTGCTTCACATTGTGTATGAAATCTTATGTGTTATTTCTATTATTCTATTTCTATGTATTTTTCTTTTTTTCTTTTCTACTCTATTTTTTGTCTGCTGTATAATAATGTGTATATATATCAATGAAGCTTTACAACTCAAGTTTTATTTTATTTTATTGTGCAATCCCATATTGTATGGCAGTGGCAGTTCAGTAAGCAACCCTGAACTGCAATAGATTTCAAAGCATTTTGAGAGGTTTGTATTTGAATCCATGGTCAGATAGGAGAGAATGACCCCTGACCACTGCAGTAACACTGTGGATAGGCTGTTATGAAGTGCTGCTAATTGTTGGAAACTGTACCTTTTCTTGAGTTCTCCATTCACACCGAAGATGAAGACATATGATTGTATCTGTCTAAATGTTCAACATTAGTTACACATTGACATGCTTGTTAAAGTCAAACGTTCAAAATTACAAGGTCTGTGCTTGTTCAGGTCCGGGTTTATTTAAATTTTTTTTCCAATATTCCATCCATCCATTTTTTATACTGCTTCTAGAGGGTTGCAGGGATGCTGGAGCCAATTCCAGATGTCATTGGGCGAGAGGCAGGGTACATCCTGGACTGCTGGATATATACAGAAAACCATTCACACTCACGTTCACACCTACAGGTAATGCAGAGTCACCAACTGACAGTGACAGCACAAATGCCCAAAATGGTCTTTAAAATGAAGATGTGACGGATGTAGATGTGTTTCTGTAAATATACAGCATATAGCTTATGATTTTTTTGTTTTTACCAAAAATATTTAGGCACTCTAGCATATGAAGCAAGCTATCTAGCCTGGTGGTGTATGTGCTTCAAAAATACCAACAGATGCAGATGCATCAAAGTTGGATTGTAGATGTATATGATCACCGTGAAGGGAATGAGCTGAGAATCCCCCTCCCTGGTCCAGGTAAATGCATACTATGTGTCAGGAGGAACTGGTCTTCCCCCCCCCACGTCTCTTTCCCCCACATGTCTCCTGTGGTGATGGTGTCGTTATCCTGCTCCTTCGCTGTGTAGCTGCTCCCTGCAGATGATCTGATCTGCTCTGCAACACACACACTTCACAGCTGCTTTTGGAAACATATTTCAGTGTAAATTTGTCCACCAATGTACTGTGATTACACATAGCAGCAACGGTTACACATATGGTGACAAATTAGAAAATCTTAATAGCATTCAGGTCACACAAACACAAACTGGATGACTGATATATATATACATATATAATATATATACATATATATATATATATATACACACACACACACACACACACACACACACATATATATATATATATAATACATGTATTTCATTATCATCATATCATCATTTCATCATATTTCACAAGTCACTCTGTTATTCTGATGAAACTACCACCGTGTTTCGCAAAACACAACTAAAATGTAACAAATGCAATGAAATAACATTTTACAAAAACTGTGTAGATGTGCTGACTAGCGTTTTGGGAACTTACACACAACATTATACCTCTTAACGGTCATTTATATCACAGAAGAACTGTGAAAGAACAAAAACATATACACATCCAATTCCACAGCTCCACTTTTGGGGGAATCAACCAGCAGGGGTAAATTTTAAAATCCTGTCGTAGGACATTAAGCATCTGCTGCCTCTTAGCAAACAATTGTTACCAGTTGTTTTGGTATAAAGTGGACCAAGAGTACTAGAATCTAGAACACTAAGTCGTGGAGAGAGTTAACAGGATGTATTGAGAATAGTGAATTGAGGTGGTGGAACGATGGAACGGTGTGGACAGGTATGGCAGTGAGCCATAGTTGGCTTGAGAGCATAGTACCACACCAGGTGACAGAACAATCTGGCAAACCCTGGAAGGAGATTCAGAGTATATACTTTGGTGTGTGATGAAATGGTTAGGTCCAGGTTTGCCAATCAGCATGGATCAGGAACAGGGAGGATTGACCACACCCTCACAGAAGACTAAAAGACAAACACACAGGGAGATTACAGCAGACAAAAGGGCTGGGCAATCTGAAACATGAGGGGAAAGACACTTAGATATGAGGGAACCATGATACAGTTTGGCATAGCAGTTTCAGCAGAGCGTTGCTGTGCTCACGGTGAGAGTCAGCTTCACAGCTGAATGTAGATATAAGGCCTGAGCTCGTTTCACTTCTGTTTGTCATGCAGCTGAAACTTCAGGGACACAGTATAAATTAAAGTACATCTGTTTGACTGTGGAGGCCTTGGGGGACTCATGCTAAGCCTCTGCACAACTGTGATTTTGGTAAAGATGTTTGAATCTCCTCTGGTACAACTTTAGCATGAGTCAGCAGAAAAGAAAAGTTTTTTTTACTCCCGGATGCTTTAGTTGCTGACTTTATTCATCTGAGGTGTCCATGGCAACTGCTTTATCCTGTTTTATACTTTACATCCTTCTAATGAATATGCAGGATGTTTATGCCAGAAGCACAGTGAGCACATTTTCATTTTCTATAGTGTAATGTTGCAAATTTAAAGTAGTATGTGTTTAAGAGAAGGGGGCTTCAGGGTATTGATGGGAATCTTATGAAATGTGTATTAAGTTAAGTTAAACATCTACCCTTGTGTATCTGGGAACAGAAATAATTATTCAAATTACTTATTGAAATTCAAATTGTTATGCATAATGAAAATCCATTGATAAAACCCTTTTGGAGATAAACACAAAAGAGAGTTTCCAGGTTTTGAAGACACTGTTTGTGCCTTTACATGCAAATGAGGCTGAATCATAGTCATTCAATTCATAAAATGTCTGTAAATCTTGCGCTTGCACAGCCAGCTTGGTAGTCCACGAACAGACAAATGTCCCAGGTAAGCATGTCATTACACACTGACCTGATTGTCTGGTAGGCAAATTGCAGAGGGCCTGTGATGTCCTTCATGTGGGCCATCAGCAGTCTCTGAAAAGATTTCACAGCTGCAGATGTGATGGAGGGTTTCTTGGGGGCCAGGTTAGTTGTGAATAGTCCAGTAAAACTGCTTCAACCCATTTACTGGACATCCATGTATCTCTGGGCTTATGTATTAAGACAAGCAAACAAGGTGGGGAGAAGGAAAAGGAAGGGAGAGGGAGGGAGTTTAGAAACTTGTGGTAGACAAAAGCAAAATATTTGGAGATTAGAGAAATGTAGTGGTTGATAAGATGAAGAATTTGTTCATTAATTTCTACTCAGCAAGATAAACATACAGACTGTGTAACAGATAACTGTTAATGCTATGACTAATAGATACACTGAGACTGAGACCAACCAGGAGGAATGGTACGATGCCTGTGGTGATGAATGGTAAACTGAAAGTTAAGATGAGTTTTCAGCTTAGATTTAAAGGCCTCAAGTGAATCAGTATGTCAGATGTAAAGATAACGTGAATAGTTTTGAGATTCCACAGTATAATTTCCTTAGATACTCTCTAAATTTTGTACGGCTCCGATTAACCACTAGCAAATTTGATTTAAGGCTAGCGACCATTTAGTTCTCCACAAGCTTGATTTTGTTTAAAACTCTAATTAATTTGGTTCAGTGGTTAGCCCATAGGCTACATCTCATTAGCAATGGCTTCTCCCTCTCTCTCCTCCTCTCTCTTGCTCAGTGTGTCAGATGTTTAGTTACTCCTCTGCCTCCTTTAGCATAAATGGTAACTGTCATGAATGTAGCTTATATGTAGTTTCGGAGACAAGGCTGACAAAGTTAGAGAAGTGGCTTGGCACCAGTGTTAGCATTTATGCTAGCATAGTTAGCCAGTCCCCAGTAGCTGGTGGGAGGCGACCGAGTGTAGGGTTAGCTTCAGCTAGCACTCCCCCGTCACAGCCCGAGCAGCCGGGTGGATGTGTGACTGTCCGAAGGAGGCATAGTTCCAAGAAGTCCAACACGGTGCAGCACCAACCACTTCACGTTTCTGATAAATTCTTCCCCCTAAATGCAAACCAACTCTGGTCATTGGCAGCTCTATAGTCTGAAATGTGAAGTTAGCATCGCCGGGGAACATAGTCAAATACATCCCTACGCATAGTCCAGTAAGCAGAGCTGCAGTCTTACACTCTTCTCTGCGCCTCCATTAGAGCGGCTGCACACCAAATATAGAATAGAAGCTGTGTCTGCCCAGCGACCATTTAAACTCTTCTAAGATAGAGGACTTCTGTCTGTACTTGTCCCGTTAGACCTCAGTGCTGCCTTTGACAGAGTAGACCATCACATTCTGTTTGCTGAGAATGGAAAAACTGCTTTTTATTAAAAGGTCTGCATTAAACTGGTTCAGATCATACTTATCAGATCGCTCTCAGTTTGTCCATGTTAATAATGACTCCTCTGTGTCTACTAAAGTCTGTAGTTCCACAAGGTTCAGTTCTTGGTCCAATTGTATGTGTTTTGTGTATGCTGCCTCTTGGCAATATCATAAGGAGGCACTCCATAGATTTCCATTGTTATGCTGATGACACCCAATTATATTTATCAGTGGAGCCAGATACTGATCAGCTCCTTAAACTTCAGGCCTGCCTTAAAGATATAAAGGCTTGGATGTCAAGAAATATCCTGCTGTTGAACTAGGATAAAACTGAAGTGTTCCTATTAGGTCCGAAACACCTGAGGGACAGATTTTCTCTTTCTGCCCCAAAGTGATGCAGAAAAATTGGTCCATGCATTTGTCTCTTCCAGACTGGATTATTGTAATTCAATTTTAACAGGCTGCCTGGATAAATCATTTAAATTCATACACACATTTGGAGAATTCATATTAATTCATAAAAATGCTAAAGAATTGCTGCTGGTGGGTGGAAAACATAACTGAAGCTGACATTGTAACTATGACTGAACCACAGATGTTGCAGTGCTGATGTTTTGATGTTTTACACAGAATAAATCCCCCCCTGGTTGGCAAAGCAGCAGTGGTCTCCATCTCATTCTTCAACCTAGACACAACACAGAAATTAACAGCCGGATGGTGTGACGTGTTAGGCCGGTCACATAAGGACAGAGGGTGTCACAGCTGTACAGATTGTAAAACCCTCAGAGGCGAACAACGTTTGTAATTTTGGGCTTTAAATAAATAAATTTGAAATTTTGAAATTTTTGGATAATGATTAATCATAGAAAGGGGCATGACAGGATAAGACCCTGACACAAAGCCCATTAGTCTGAGAGGGGAGAGCACAGGGTGGGAAATCAGTTCAGTCTATCTATAATTTTATAATGCAACAGACCATTTCTTCTTAGACATTATAAGTGTAGTCCTGTATTTCATTTCATGGCCAACATAAATCAAAGAATAATCTGAAATATTCTTTTTAATATTCTTTTATGTTCATCACTGCTGGCATGTTGGACAAGACCTAAATGATGTGAATGTATTTCACGCCTCTACATTCTGCCTCTGAATCACCCCCACTTGAGGTTGAATCCAGTCTTTTCATCTACTCTCTTTCTCCCACACCATGTTATATTTTTTTCTGTATTTCATTCACTCGAGTAGTGTGTGTGTGTGTGTGTGTGTTTGTGGAGGAAGAGGAGAGGTAGAGGGAGTGGGTTGCGAATGGATCCAGCAAAAGGACAAATAACAATCATGCATCAAAGTATTTTCTTTTTATCAGACAGGTATATAAAGAGAAACAGGGACTTTACAGATAAATAAGTCCAGTTGCCTGGCAACTATGCCTGAAATGTGCCCAGTATTTCCTCACCTTTCCCTTTCTTTTAGAATGAGTGTTGAACAAGAACTGTGAGTATGTCTAATTAAGCTGTGTTTTTCTTGTAGTGTTTGTCAATCAAAAACCTCTGATTTGCTTGACAACGTCTGAATTTACTCTGCTGTGTTACAAGAAGTAAGTAATACTAACAAGAATTATTTCATGTACTTGAGCATGAAAAATCTGTTATTTTAAAAATGATATGAAGAGAGACAAAATAAATGAAACATGAACGTTGAACCCTACTGTTGTCTCCATTTCACCAAGTTACTTATTTCTGTCAGATTACATGGCTCTGGTTACACAACTCTCAGTGCAGTATGAAACCGATGCAGAAAATTTACAAAGAAAATTAGAGAGATGAATATGTATTGAAAGGGGGACTCCACAGCCTCATGGCTGCTGTGGATAAAAGTCAATTGTCCATTCCTGTCTCCAGAGACACTAGGCATTAAATAAGGTCTATACCTGTTATCTCTGGAGAAAAATGGACAGAACATGTTTAGTTCTCTGTGTTTAGGCAGGATCTTATGACATCGCCCACTGCTACGTGCAGCCTGGCAGCAGCATTTCTTTACAGCTCAGTCAGCTCAGTTCACAACTCGTAGCAAAACGTACAACTCTCATTGTTGCTATAACCGCCTTACTATAGTTAGAAGTGACTTCTGTCCAAAACAACTGGAGACAGAAGAAAAACCAGAGCATTATTTCTTCTGTCTCCAGTTGTTTTGGACAGAAGT
>JBAJHX010000002.1:17614169-17629706 GCA_037176925.1 Amniataba percoides | reverse complement strand
TATATATATATATATATATATATATATATATGTGTGTGTGTGTGTGTGTGTGTGTGTGTGTGTGTGTGTGTGTGTGTATATATATATATAGTTGTTGTGCAGGATGGCCCATTTCACAATAACACACATTATACCACTGCACTGCATCATTGAAGCATTATTGTGTTTAAAGTGGCAGCTACTGCCTTACTGTTTATCATCAAATCTGACCTTTGTGAACAACACTGATTCATTTTTATCATTACTGTCATGTCTGTGTGTCTAGCTTTACATGGCCTGAAAAAAACACTGTTGACTGAAATATCACAGCATGCTGTACCATTAAGATTATTTTTCATTGAAACTAAGGGGCTCAAAGTGTGAAAAACTGAAAATCTGGTTCCAGATTAAAACTAAGACTATGACCGATACTTTTCACCTTCAAGTGTATATTTATGACCAGTTTAAGTCAGTCTGATCATGCTCCATTTGATGAACAACTGAAATGTCCTACAATATTTTTTTTTACTGTATTATTATTACATTAGGAATGTACACAGATGACCCCAATTTGTCACCAGTGAGCCAGAAGAGCCGCTGCTGCTGCTCAGAAGAAGTTTCTGTCCTAAAAGGCCTTTTGGAGAAACTTCTGGTTTCACACTGATCTTCATTCAAGTCAACAAAGTAGTGATGGGCTTATTCAGGAGTCATCTTTGTAAACACATCTGAAGCGAAGGAGGCGATGCAGTCTGACGTCGCTGATAAATCTGCATTCCACACTCCTCCGCCCTCATCTGGATGAAAACACGGTCATATAACCTCTGCTCCTTGTTTACTTCCTCGCCTCCTGACGGACAGACGTTCACCCTCTGTGAATGATTCCCTGGAAGCTCGCCACCCCTGGTTTTGAATAGAAATGCCTTTGTCAGGGAACACAGTGTCCTGGTCAAATCTCCCATTACATAAGCAGCGGCTGTGTCAGTACAGTTGGGATTGTCCTTATAAAGCCGTGCTGGCCTGCTTCTCTATCAAAACACTGATTTACACCTTTTGTAGTCGTATGTGGGAAGCAATAAAAACCTGAAAGTAATTTTGGAGTGTGATGTCAGAAATGTGCAGCGCAAAATATCAAGGCTCACTTCAGCTTTGCCAGCTCACAGCAGATAATATGCTGATCCCTGCTAGACAATATCAAAACAAGTATTAGTCATATTGTTTTTAAGTGTCAGTTGTTTGGCTTTTTAGTGCTTCTTGTGCTATATCAGCTACATCCACGCTTTAACAGGTCCTAATTTCATTCAGCTCAATATATTTTAAGCCTTTTTTTTACTAGGACATCTGTGATATAAGCTGCACACTTGTTTAAATCAAAATACTCGCACTTTTAATATAGAAAGCAGGTGTTTTTTCATGTTTTTCTTGCAATATGGTCTGGATTTAAATACACTTGAATCCACAAAAGAGCTCGTCTCTTGTCACCCAACACATTTATATCTGCCAGACACAGCAAAATGTGTTGTCCTTCAGGCAGATGTGTCCTATGAAGGAGAGAATACGGGAGTCAACTAAAGGAGCTCCTGCTGGGAGAGAAAAGGCTTTCATCAGCAGTAGATTTATTGCCTGGGGAGATTTATTTGTGTTTGACCACAAGGAAAACATGGCTTTTCTACATTTTACAAAGTTATTTAGGGCCAGTTCATTTCATATTTGGTTGGAGGGCCCTGTTTCTCACTGCAGTTTATACAACACTGATGTGAAAAGAAGGATCTGTGATGGCCGTGGTGCTTCCTGACATCCTTGTTAAAAGTGTTCAGTATGTAGTACATAAAATACTGTATGTGGAGTACAGATTGTCCAGAATACCTTGCAGCACCAGGGAGAGATTTTATTTGTGCTTCTAACACCTGATTTTTTTATTGCATCTGAAGGTTTTAAAGTAGGGAACTTAAATGTCATCCAGGTGAAATCAGTGTGTTGTTTTTGCACTGCAATTCCTGGATGTTTTATGGGAATTAAACACTGGATGTTTTATGGGAATTGGCCTTTTCTTTAACTTTTTTTTTTTTATTCCACAGTATGTTTCTGTCTGTTCATTCAGCGAGTCCAGTGACAATTGGGAACACATCACACAGTCTTAAGTACGACTTTGAAATACTTGGTAGTGCTAGTATTTCTACTACTACTAATATGTTTAAGAGGGAAATACTGGGCTGCTAAAGATAGCATTTCCTTTAAGAATTTATACCCTTTAACTATGATGCAGTATTATAGATTAAACTAGACTATTTTTAATCAATGAACTGAGCTCTACTTTGACCGACAACAGCATTAAAGTACAATTACAACACTGGTATCTTGTTAATACTGACCTTATTAAACAGAGCAGATTTCAGCCACAGGTGACTCATCCACATTAAATACACTATTTTATAACAGTCTTAAGCTAAATGTATACTGAGTATTTTCACTTTTGGAGCAGAACATTTTGCTGAGACAACTGGACACGTTTTTCCTCATTGTTGAGGCTTTAACTGTAGCTTATCACTTGCCAATAAAGAGCAGCAGCAGATATTCGTTTATGAATCCAAGACAGGTTGTAACTCTACCCAGTCTGTAACAGTTTGGTTACAGGCTGACCCTGCAGGCTGCCCTTGTTTATAACTGGCCTTAGAGACACATCTAGTGGAGAGTGCTTAACGGCTCAATGGTGGGGGTACAGGGTGGGGGGGTGAGGGTAGTTGTTGGCTACCCCCAGTACTTTTCCGCTCTCCACCAGCCTACATTCCTGCCAGTAGTCAGCTCCTATTCCCCACTGTCAACAAACAGCCGGGCACATGGGCTAAAATGTTTTGTCATTCTGTCAGTGCCGTATTGGGTGAGGAGTGTGAAACTGGACAACAACAACTCCAGTGGAAATTTCCTCCCACTGCAGGCCAGGGGGAGCTATTGATGGCCCATAAGGCCCAACAGGGGTCACTTCAGTCGGGAACTGCAGTGAAATGCCAGTGATTCACTTTGAAGTGTGCGACTTTATCATTAATTAAAAGTTTAAATCAAACACACTCTCTCTGAACCCTATTCTCAATTTTATTACGTGTTCCAGCTCACAGTCTGCTCTGAAAAGACCAAAACATCTGATAATTAATAATCAAGCCGGTTGCATTATAACAATTTTCCTGGCAGGTGTAATCATTACAACATTCACAGTGTGTTACGTTCCCATTCATTAGACGACCGATAATGGCAACGCTACGTAAATGCAGAACAGAGAAGACGTTCCACTAATCAAGCGTACGAATTGTGAATTGAGCTCTTCCATGGTCATTGTAATCACTTTGAAAGGAGCTGCTGAGAGCGAACAATGACAAAAGTACAGGGGGAGGTAGAAACGAAAGACAGACAAGTTAAGGCCTCAAGTGAACAATATTTCTGAGGTTATGTGGCCAGGAACTTTTTACTGTGGATTTGTTCATGAAATGTACTCACTGCTGAGCCACATGAGCCTCAGGAGCTTCTGTGGGCTGTTCACTCAGCTTATGTCCAAATCCATCCACATTACAGTTTTTAAGTACCTTTAATTAAGATCTCCAACCACACAGAAATGCCAAAACAACATGAAAATGTCTTTTAGTACTCACTCGCTACAAACAACATCAAAAGAAAAAAAAGACTGGCCTGTTATGTTGAATCTCAGCTGTTTAAACATCCTGTTGGTCCCCTTGCACTCTGTGATTACCCATACTGTGCTCTAAAACAGCCAAACACACAATTTAGTTGCTCTCAGTTGTAAATGGCTCTGTCAGAAAACTGTATGTAAATAAAAAAAAAAGACTGCTGCTAATAAATTCTACCTGTCAGTCAGGAATACAGTCATTTCTGTGCTGCTGAGATGACAAAATCAGCAGTTTATTATTATCACTGTGCAACAGCAATACCATACTGACTTTGTTTTCCTTACAATCCACTCTTGCAATAAAATATCAATTTCTACCAAGAAGATGAATCTAAGGAGTATGTAACAGTAGTGACTCAAAAAACAACACAGTTTACTTTCACATTTAATCTTTCCCAGGTTGCTTTGTTGTCTAGAGCACAGAGGATTCATGACTAAAACCCAAGTCTCTTGTGTCAAAGTCTTCCTCTTTGTATGCCCGCTATCCATAGCCCAGAAATATCTAGAAATATATGTTTTCTTATTAGAAACATATCAGTATAATTTTGAAGGGACAAGGTTGCAAAAAGAGAAAGTTGGACTGTGAGCTGTATTGTTTCTCAGCCAGTGAGTATGAGCTGGTGAGTTGAAAGATCTTGATTTACCAAAACCTGTGTTTCCTCGTAAGATAGAAAACAAAGACAGTGTTTTCAGATTCATCCTCTATGGAGAGCATTTCAGCGTTCAGTCTCAAGGTGATGTCAAAGATTTGTCACCAGGATGAATAATTAATCAAAGGTGAAAGAGCTTCTGAAAGCAGACTCAGCTCATTTACTATTAGGAAAATCTGTACAGGTAGTTACACGTTACCTCAGCAGACAGAGTTTCGTTCTGTTCTTCTTTCTTTTATTTACTCTGACCATTGCTGTATCCTTCATGTTGTGTTAAAGCACATGTTAAAGACCTGAGAACCATATTATTGTATATAATTTAACTTCAGATATTCCTACACTCATGGTGTTGCACAACAAATGTCTTTTTTAAAGAAGCAGGCTGCAACAGATTCAACAATTCAGTCAATGAGAAGTTTACTTATTTGGATGAATCAAACTGTTATTTCTGATAGTGATTACTTTTTAAATGCTTTTACATTTGTATACAATCATACCTGTTGCTTTAACTTGTTGTACTACTCCTTTACTGAGGCTGCTTCCTTTCCCTTACCAGTAAACATGATTATTTGCCTACTGGCTCAAAGGCGATGTCTAAAAAAACCCTGTTTTATCTTCTGCCCACTGTGTGCTGGATTGGCGTCAGTCCCATGTGAGAGCGAGTGAACAAACAGCAGTGATGAAAATGAATGAATCAGTAAATTCATCACAACATAAAAAATGCCTGGTTATATGTAGGATATGTTACATAAGAAACACCCACAAGTATGTTGTTTATTTGATGAAGCATGCACGCAGGGTGAGGGAAACATCGCTACGACATCCCTGTAATCAGCAGCATAATTTGAAAGGTCCAGAGACAGGACTCTGTCTGATTCAGCCAGGTAAATTTATCTGAATCAAATTTTGATCTGGAAGCTTTTTTTCTTCTCTTCTGCTCATATAATCTGTTCAACTGCCTTGAAATTTAAAGAAGAAGAAAACAGGCACTTCTTCAGCAGTATATTCACAGGTTGGTGCTTTGCCAGGAACTAAGTCTATTTTATGAAATGGATTTCTGGAGTTTTGCATAACAGCCCACAGTATATACCCCTTTGAATAATGCCTATCTTCATATTACCACTGAGATCAATATGCAGTCCAATACAAGAATTAACAGAACAAACTGTATTGTTTCCAGGAAAGATATTTCAATACAAATTAGAAAGTATTAAACTGGACATTCAGTATGCAATGTTTAAATAAATATCAAAGTATTCAGCTGCTCCATCAATGAGTGCAGAGCTGTTATGCTGCGAGTGCTTAGTGATCAATAGACCTATTCCATGCTAAATTTAAACACACATTACAAAATGCATATCGTCTTTGTGTATTTGTTACGATAGCACAAGGCAGGCAGACCCAAATGCAGAACGCAGACACAAACCAGGCAGTGATAAGGTTTTTTCAAAGTAGTTTAATTTGAGCTAGATCTTACGGATATCTTGACATGAGACGAGGTCTTGACGTGGCAATATCTGAGAACGATCTGGCAACGAGACAGGGGAGACACAGACAATATATACAAGAGGTAATGGGGAACAGGTGGAAACAATCGGGGCGGGGATAGACAATCACACCGGCGGAAACACACAATGAGGGGAAGTCAAGGTACCTGAAACGAGAGGAGAGTTAGTTTACAAAATAAAAGGACAAGCCAGAACAGGAAACAGAAGATGTGACAGACAAAACTTAACAGACTTGACGAGACATAACAGTCTGTCTCACTGGCTTCAGTTGAAGTATGTATTATTCATTCAAGAGCACATTTCTTGTTTTTGGGTGAACTTTGGAGGGCTTGTATTAGCTTGCTTTTTCATGGACCTGACAGTTGGAAAAAAAAAAAAGGAAAATCACTATGTTTTTACATGGAAATCCTTTTGAAATGAAACCTCAATGCACAGTTATCAAAATACCAAAACTTACAATGGGTCAGTGTATTTCACAGTATTCTTGTCCCTACAATCAGAAGTGTTCAGTACCAGGTCCATGTTCTTGAATTAACAATACATACTTCAGTTAACCTTGATGTACTGCTGCTACTGGAACTACTGATGTCCTACTGTCTAAACAACACACAAGCTCACACAGTGAATGCCAGAGGAGAGAAAGTGTGTGTTCAAACTATTCTCCTCGTCTGAATCTCCCTCCACCAGTCTTTAGCCCAGTGTGAGCTGTCAGAGCACTGGCTGTTTTAGTTGGAGTTTAGCATCATCACACACTCTTAATACCTGCATCATTTCCCCTTAAATCTGTGTGCACTTTGCAGAGAGGGGAAAGCTGCTTGTTACACAGCAGCACTCACAGCAGAGTGGAGCAGATGGCTGGAAATTGTGGTTTAAAGTTCAGAAGGGGCTGAATTCTGGGAGCGCTCTGACCAGACCGTGTCCACTCTCACCACAGATATTATCTGTGTTCACACACACACACACACACACACACACACACACACACACACACACACACACACACACAGGCTCATATCTACATAGCAAAGATCATTTTTATCCGTTATTGCATGGAGCCTTATGGCCATTCAACTGACTGACTGACTGACTGACTGAAAATATGGAGGAATACTAACTTTGTAAAAAACACAGTAAATACAGAACTTTTCCCTTTTGACTCATCTGACTACATAAGAGCTATATTACTAACTAATACTTACGAACCCTATTCAGATTTGTGTGTTTGAATAGGCTCTGTGAGAGAGCCACAGTCCAATAAGTAATTGCAAGATCCTTTAAAGTGACAGTGATGTAGAAACCAGTGTTTGAGGCATGGTGCCAACAGAAAATACACAATGACATGAAAAAGCAGAATTGTGCTTTCTTGATGGACCATTCAGTGCCTTCTCATCACAGCACAAGATGGAACAAAGCTATGTTTTAACAAATGGCTGTGGCATGGGCAGTATATTGTAAGCCTGGAAATCTCCTCCTCCCCTGCTATTTGCATGACAGCTCACATTCCTCTTTGTGCCAAACTCCACGCCAAAGAGGAGGGAGACTCTCCCAGTGGGGTTACTCAACGGGCTGTTGCACCTGAAATGACAAATGGTATCTTCGTGGAGAACCATCTATCTCACGCTGCTGATCAATACATATAATAAGAGTGATAACACCTCCTCGCTTTCCCCTCATGGGTTTCCCCGTGCTGGGAGCTGCCTCTGACCAATGGCTCTTCAACATGTTACAGTATGTAATGGTCCTCATCCGTCTAAGCAGGGCTATTGTTGCTGTGGGAAACGAAACTAACGCACGGCTGACATGACCTAAAGAGGAATTTACTTTACATTCCTGGATGAGTGGCATTAACTTTGACTCAGATTTTGTGTTTTTTTTGAAGAACGCTCTAACGTATGTTATGTATACACATCTGAAGTATAGATATATAGAGGGGATGATGTTAAATGATGTTTCAACCAGGAAGGTCAAACAGTAAAACATTTCTGGAAGATTCTTTCAGAAAAATCCTCCAGTCTACCATCTGATCCGTACATTTTATACATAAACAAAGCTTTGATACCAGCAGAAATCCAAGAGGATGGTCCAAGTCTTCCTCCATATGGATTATCTGCCCTGGAGCGACGAGGCCAATCATTTGTCAGGCCTCTGACTGAAGAAAAAAATCTCCTGCAGTGTTCAAGTTAAGGTCATCCAATGCATAAGGGTCTCTGTGGTAGCCAGTAGCAATGGATTATGTTTTCTCTGGTGGTTTGGGACATGTTCTATGCTGAAAATGTGTAAGTATATCTCCCATACTGTTACTTAGTCAGTAATCAGGAAATAGCCACTCAGTGTGTGATTAGATCCATGGTCTGTCTTCACTATCCTCTGATCAGCTCAGCTCCTGCATGATCTGTGTGGGTGAAAAAGCATTAAAAGTTTGGCCGTGAAGACCTTTTTGGCTTGCTTGCTCATATTCATGAATATGATTATGAAGACAGAATTGGATCAGATTTGTAATCTGCCATGCAGATGCATGCATACATGTGGATTCATGTAAATGAAGGTGAGAACTTAAAGCAGAGAGCTAGTTTCACTGAAAAAATAAGCAGTAAAGACGTTTACAGATGTTCTGGACAATAAGAAATGAGCAATTCTACTTTGGGAATATCATACTGTATAAGTCATTTTTTCTAAAATGCATATCATAAAACTGACATAGAGCACTGCCTTGCTGTTGAATTTTGTCATTGCAAAGCAGAAAATTGCCATAACATTTAATTTTTGCAAACTGAAGGTACCCTGTGGGGTTTTAATTTTGGTTTTTGTATCAGACACTACATGAATACAAGCAGAACCATACAGATGACAGATTAGTATAACAGACAAGCGTTGATACATTTATTTAGCAGCCACAATAAGCACACAGTAATAATCTTTAACACAGTTTTACTCATTTATCTCCTATTGTATTCAAATAGAAAGGTTTGTGGACTGTATGTGTTGCATTATTTTGATTATTCCTCAGTTTGCTCTGAAATAGACTCGTCTTTTTTGATATATGATTTCTCTTAAAGTGTTTCCAAACCATCTTTTTTTCTGTGCTTCAAAGGTCCAATCCTGCTCTCACAATTGAGAAACATCACAGTACCACAACAAACAATGCTTAAGCCAAAGACGTGGAAGAGTCAGTATCATTCTGTAATTATGTCTGAATCTATTTGATTTGTTTGATATTAAACCACAGCAAAACATTTTTCTTTTTTTGTATGATGCCACTGCACAAAGCACGATCAAGTCTGTGTATGACTTGATAATAAATCCATCTGTCCATTTACGTCTGTTTTTTCTGGGGTGGGGTCACAAAACCAGCAGGCTGAGTAAGGTAGTCCAGATGTTTCACTCCCCAGCAACACTTTCCAGCCCCTCCATGGGGGTCCTGAGATATTCCCAAGACATTTAATCCCTGGAGCATGTTCTATCTTATATCAGGGCCTACATTGATGGAGACACATGAAGGTGCTTAGGAGACTTCCTGATCGCAACTGTGGTCCTTCTGATGCAAAGGAGCAGCGGTTCTACTCTGAGCTCTTTGTGGATAGCTCCTCATTCTTAACCCCACCTTAACCCCAGCCAGCCTGCACAAGAATCTCATTTCAGCCACGTACATCCATAATCTCTTCTTCTGATCATTACAAGAAGTTCATGACCGCAGGTGACGGTTTGGGGATAGACTGCCTGGTAAATTGAAAGCTTTGCCTTGTGTATATACTGCTGATGCTGGACGGATCTGCCTATGTCACACTCCGTTTTGTTCTCTTTCATAAACAAGAACCAGAATACTTGAACTTCTCTGTTTGAAGCAAAATCTTACTCCCAACCCAGAGCGAGAAATCCACCTTTTTCTGTCAGAGAATCGTGGTCTGATGTTGACGTCCTGACTCTCACTGATGAATGTCACTGGTTTGTGTGATTTTCCGTTTACTTACCCAACATAAATAATAATGATCAAGAGAACTGCTCCAAAAAAAAATAGGTTTTATAAAATATATATTTGTACTTTGGTGAATATTGTATTCAGATTAAGGATTGAGCATAGCATAGTAAGGGCATTTTTCACATTAATTCTGAAAATCTAAAGGGCCCTTAAATTTATTTGAATCCAAAATCCAATCCAGCATCTTCACTCATCCATTTAGCAGGTACAGGCTTCTCACTGCCTGCTCCTTCTGCCGCTTTGTTCTTCCTCCTTCCACCTGTTTCTCTCCTGCTTTGGTCAAAATCTCCCTGCCTTCATTTATTCCCATCACACACAGCGGGTGGATGAGTCACACTACAATGACCTTTTCACTAGATAATGGTCAATGAGAGGCAGAGGTTGTGGAGCTCTGTTCCCTGCAGTCAGGCCAGTCAAACCACAGTTTGAAAGGTGGCCGCATGCAAACAAATGACTGAGAGTGGAAAACATGTTGTGTTCTTATCTTTTTTCTAAATGTGTGTGTGTCCTGACTCGCCATTATTAAATAACCCAGAGAACGTGTTCTTTATGTGTCCTTGGTCTGCAGATAACCCTGACGAATACCTCATCGTCTCCTCCTGCCTCCTGTGCTGCTTAGACGATGAGAGGAGGCAGAAACGTCTTCTGCCTCTTGGGTTAAATGTTAAGGGCAGACATTTGGTACTACAGCATGTACTGCATTTGAATTAAAACTGAATTTCTATTTCATATTTTGAAATAGGACATTATATTTTGAACTTTTTTCCAACAGACCAATAGCTGATACTTCACTAAGAACTGAAATGTCATGAATACTCTCACTTATCAGGACATATTTCTGTGTGATTTTAAAATCTGAATCTGGATACAGACATCTGATTGGGTGTCTTTACATCTGGTATTTTCAATTTCAGTTTTAAATTTCAAAACTCAAATTCAGCTCTATCTGCACTGGAAATTTTAGTATGGCTGGCTCTTTACATCAGGGTTTGGGGAGAAGGTCAAGCACATTTGTCTTTTGGGCTCATGAACAAAAGCAATAACTTTTGAATCCAGCAGAGCTAATCTTTGTGTTCTTGTACTATTTAGCATATAGTGAATCACAAACATTGGCTAAATGTTAAACTTGGCTCAAAGCACGTCACTGTGTCAAATATTTGACACACAAATGGCTACCAATGTGGGTATAGACTTTTGATCTTGTTATCCACACTGCCACTAAGGTTTTAAGACTAACTATCATGTTAATGTTTCCAATACTTACTTATTTGTGGGGCATAAATAAGTAAGTGTCAGCTACATGCACAGTAACCCCACAGCTGCTACAATGTACATGTTACTGAAGTTTCTTAATCACGAGCACATGTAAATATTGGTTCCAAACGTCTCCTCTCAGAGGGCAAACAACACTTGATCATATCTAATTTTGACTTGCTGATTGTACAATAATGGAAAGATAAAAATGTTCTGCTGTAAAATGTCAAAACTAAACAAAGGACAGTACACCCATATTAACACACTAACTATCATACTACACTTACTTATTCTGCAGTTATAGTTACCATGCTACAAAAGTACATACAATCTCCTTTGTTGGCAAGAAACACTGGCATAGTACAAATAGGAGGAAGGATCAGAGCAAACACATTCATATGAGCACCTGACTATCAACCCTTCCCCAACCCATTTAACAAATCATTTTCCTGCCTTTAAGGCGATGCTGTATCGGCTTTCTTATTTGCATATAAATGTGACAGGTAAATCTAAATGTCAGAAACTTCATTCAAATTCAAAAGTATTTAAAACATTTTCCAACACATTGAATATATTCACAGAATGAGTAATGCTGCGTGTTTGGCTTCTACAAGAAAAACCTTTGATGGATCCCCAAAACTGACCCAAAGGTGCTCAGTTAGCAGTTAGACACAATGTTGGTAGAGCGAATACTGTATATCTTATCTGTGTTTCTTAGCATTCATTACCTCTCTGACTGCAGGGCAGGTAGAACAGCTCGATGAGGTCAGGCATGGTGCTACACAGCAGGAAAACACAACTTACACTATAGAACTTTGTCTAGTGCAGTATAACAAGCACTCAAGAGTCTGCTCGCAATTATTTATTTGGCTCCTGGTTGGACAGAAAGCATGGGTGGTATATTTAATGTGTGAGAGCAGGCAAGACATTTAAGTTGCAAAAACTTAGCAGCCATTGTGGTTCGTACCCTTTATTGATTCATCCACCAGACATTCTGCCAGCATTTGGCACTGGGTGAGCAATCATGCAGCAATAAGATGTATTTTCCTCCAGACAGACATTATCACCTCTCTGTGTCCAGCGGTACAGCCAGCACACTGATGTATTGATCACATTATGGATCAGTGAAATGAATAGTCTCTCAGGGAAACCGCACCAACAGCAGGCCAATGGCAGTGGTTAAAGTAATGATCAGTAACATTGTACACTATTTAAGTAAATGTGCACTTTGTATCTGAGAGGTTTTCTTGGAACACAACCTGAATTGGATAAAACATGCTTGTCCTGAAAAGAGAACTATCAAGGTTTGTTCAACAAACACGTAACCTATGAATCAGACATCCAGACACCAGGCAGGAGACCCCACAGGTAGATCCAGAGCATGCTGGAGGGATTATATGTCACATCTGGCATGGCATCGCCTCGGGATTCCCTCAGAGGAGATGTAATGCGTTGCTAAGGGGAGGGATGTCTGGGCTACCTTGCTTAAGAAGATGGATGGATGATTGATTATGAGATAAACATTTTTCATTTGTTGTGTCCCCTAGAGGTTAAGAACATTGCATTTGAATACACAAGCTTAGTGAAAATTCTTCACATATATGTCAGATTTCAGGTTGATGAGTTTTGCAACTGAAAATGACCTACTTTCATAAAAATTGACTGGCTTGTATAATTGAAGCTGATTTATGTATTGTATGCAGGTGCTGCTGCCTGGATCCCTAATTACATACAAAGGGAGTGAAGAAACAAGAAAATTCAGATACTATAATCAATGCCAAGGCGCACTTAAGATGTTCCACTGTACCACATTAGTCAGATACTGTTTTTTCCATAAATGTATCACCCATATGAATGCTTAATGTACATCATAAATATAAGAAATGCAAACTGCACTGTATCAATACCATACTATAATTCCTATGAAATCCCAATATACTTTAAGTGAGCAAATGGGAAAATAATATTTTTTAACTGTATTTTATAGCTCTACATTAAAGTTAAATATTTATATATTTATATTATAGTATATTATAGATGGATATATGAGGATCGTTTTCATTTATTTTAACTGACTTTATTGATTCATAATTTAAATACAATCAAACTACACACTTAATGAATAGAGTTATAACAGCCCTTCTCAAGCTGATTATTATTCATTTTCAAATTATCGAAAGAAGTACATGACAATGCAGCCAAAACTGCCTTTAGCAAGAAAGAAACTGGTAAAAACAGTAATTCTGCTGCTGCTTCTCCAGGGATGAGCACAATGAAAGTCAGCATCCAAACAGGACTTTATTCACCCTAAAGCTCTGTATGCAGCAGATAAAGACTCTGGGGTTTCTGATGCTCCAATGTAAAGCCCTCTGCCTCCCAACATTTCTCCCCCATGCATTAGAGAGATAAATTAGGGGTTTAGAGGAAGCCTGATTTGAGACTCTTGAGATAACTGTCAGCATTTTGCACCTAATCCTCCCCTAGAACAAGCACCAGACACATCAATGGGTGTTCTGTAGGAAAGAAAAACAGCAGTTAATCAATACTGATCTGTGTTTTCATTTTGCCCTCGAAGAGTCTAATGTGGTTGATGACCACAAATCACAACCACCAAGAAAGTGTACTGATATCTGCACTGGATTCATTCATGTGTTCTGTCTTAATCACTGCATCTAGTGTATGCTCAGCCTGTTTTTTAGGATGTTTAATTGCTTGATTTAAAAATAAGTGACCATTATTTCATATTTAAGGTGAGGAGACATCATGTCAGTCAGTTCTGAGCAGCTAATGTATCATAGATGTAACAACAGTAAAAATAAAGACCAGTTCCTGTGAGAATCCTCCAAATCACAAGTGAACGCTTATATATGTTGACCTGTGAACTTTCTCCTGGTAGAAGAAGCAGTGTGTTGTTTCCGAGTTCTAATTGTCCCACTCTGTCTTCTTTTTGTTCGCAGATCTGTGTTCTTTATTTTGCAGCCTTTCTGAAAGGGCATGCCTGCTCTCTGCTGCTGCTCCAATAAGATCCCATTAATCTTCCTTAAAGCTTTCATTAAAACTGCCACCACTACACTGCCTCCCTCTCCAATCATATTATTTATAATTTGTAACATGTGTTCATGTAAATAGTTTACGTATGTAGGATCTTTAAATCTTATAAATGAATATTTCTTCTAATGTTCACTTTCTTGCAATCAGATTGTGTGAGTGATTGATTCTGTGCGGTGTTAATATGCTCTTATCACAGAGGTTACATCTACCTTGCAACAGATCCAGCTTGAGCCTCAGAGGTAGACCCACTTTTCAGACACAAACAGGAAAAATTAAAGGACAAACCAGCATAAAGTGTTTTAGGTAATGGCCCACTACCTCCACAACAGCTTCAGTGAAAATTGAATCTCCAAGTCTCTAATCTCCACTGTTCTTCCAAAGATGTTTCTTCATTTGGTGTTTTGATAGTGGTAGAGAGAGCTGTCCAGTATGTCACTTCACAATCTCCCATCGAGAGAGAAAGGAGAAGACATGCAGTAGAATGGACCCAAGTCGGAATTGAACCCCGGCCACTGCAGCCAGGCTCCAGATCTCGTATATACACCACCCACTGAGCCACCTCTGCACCCCATGGAAATTCCTTTTTCTGAAAGCTTGGCACTTAATTTGAGTCTTTGAATCTTCTGATATAACAGTCATAAAGGGAACACTATTCTCATCTAGCCCAAAAATTTAATAATCTACAGCATCGACCGCAATTATCACAAGAAAGTGGAGTTTCACCTGTCAGTGTAAGGCTTTGGAATAAAGAAACCTGGTCAGTTATCAACCTCCAGGTGGTTTTGGTCATTTACAACGGGGCTGATTACTTTCAGAGATTCAGCTCACTAATCTGGTGGGAGTTCTCCCACTCAGTGTAGATGTGCATTTTAATACATCAAATAATGAATATAGATTCTCTGCTTGGAATGATATAATATAGAGAATAACAAAGGCCCATAAGGTATTCAGTGCTGCAGAGCGACTTCATCAGATCGTTGTTATTGCAGAAACTTGTGTGCAGGGTTATAATGTGTTTACTTAGCAGACGGCAGTGCTTTCGTCAGCAGAGCCTGCTCGCTGTGCTGAGTGGCAGCGGAGGCGCGGGCCTCAGTAGGCCATGATGATATATGGTGGATGTCTGATTAGAATCACCTCAGGAACTCACATCAATGCATCGATGTGGAAGTTTTTCATCTGTTCCCATCCTCACTATAAACATTTGGAGCTGCTTGTAATCATCTATACACTAAAACATCAGCACCTTCTGTTACGCCGTGTGGCAGGAGGTGGTGAGGGGTTGGACCCAGAATGCAGACGTAAGCAGGCAGAGCAGGTTGAAAGACTCTTTATTCTGGCTTGAAGACAGGCTTACAGTGGAACATGGCAAGCAGAACACGAAGCAGGCAGGAACACGAACGGGCAGGAACACAGACTGACGCAGATACACAGGCTCGGGAACTGACA
>JBAJHX010000002.1:17590587-17605333 GCA_037176925.1 Amniataba percoides | reverse complement strand
GAGATCCAGCCACCTTTACCTTGTGTTCGTAAGAATTCTGATTAAAGCTTTTGAAGATTTAATCTTGCTTCCGTGTCTATTCCCTGCATTTGGGTTCTCCTTGCAAACCAGAGTCTTATCATAATCTTGAAAAAAAAAAAAAAAAACACCACAGAAAATAGACAGTCAGAAATGCACAGAGTCCAGTAAGTTATTTGTTGTTTATTATTTATTGTCAATTAGTCGGGCGTTATGTTTGTTGGAAAGCAGGACATCACAGGCTGCATCGGCATTAGCAGTGTTACGATTTAACTCTGACAGGCAAGGCAGGACACCAAAAAACTCTGGGGCAAGGTTTTCAGGGCTTTATTAGCAAAGACAAAGATGGCTTGAGCCATGTCAAAAAACTAACTAACCAAAAATACACTTGAACTCAAACTCAACAAAACTCACTTCTGTGGCAAGATCTCCGGACATGAAACAAGATGACATGGACACAAGATCATGTTGTGGAGTATGGAACAAACATGATTCGACGATCTGGCAACAAGACAAGGGAAGACACAGACTATATATGCACAAGAGGTAACAACATGCACGTAATCTGACACGCCAGAACATAGGACCAGAAATATGACAGACATGGAAACTTAACATGACGGGACATAGCCAAACAAGAAACCAACTGAACCAAGACGACATGAAACACTAGATAAACCAGAAGCAGACATGACAGACATGGAACTTAACAAAAAGGATGAGACATAACCAAAACGTGACAGATGTGAAAACTAGACATGACAAGACATAACTAAACAAGAAACATGACACATGAAAACTTAAACATGACAAGACATAAAACAGGACAGACATGAAAACCAGACAAGGAACCAAGCATGACAAGCAGAGGGGAGGATGTACACTACCACTGTGAGGGCATGTGTGAACTCCCTCGGCAGGTAGTAAGGTCTCATGCTGACAGTTCAATGTTCTTACAGCAGTGCTGCTCTTTGACAGTGATGTGCCCAGAGTTACACCATCTATCATTTACAAATACTGCCAGCCCTCCTCCTTTCCTCTTACCATTCTCCTTGCTTCTGTCCACCCATAGCAGTGTGAATCTGTCCAGTTCTGCAGCCGTGTCCGCAGTTAGCCAGGTCTCCATGAACAGCAGGAGGCTGTACTCCCAAAACTCCTGCTGATGCCAGGTCAGCACCGCCAACTCATCCATCTTATTGAGGAGAGATCTGATGTTCCCCATGATGATGGAGGTGAGGATGGGCCAGTAACATCTCCTCCTGGTGCAGGGCTCGGCCCCGGCATGGTGTCCCCATCTCTTCCTCTTCAGCTCGTGGGAAACATCAGGTTCTGCTCAGGTAGCACTGCCAAGCTCCGCAGGGTGAACAGCTGGTCCCTGATGTAAACAATGGAGCTGTCTCTGGGCATGGTAACAAAAAGTGAAAACATAAGTAGAGCCACTAGTGTAAACTCTGAATCTTGTGTGCATGATGAAATTAAAATACAGAAAAAACAAAAAGTAGGAAGAATAGAGAATAGTAAAAAGTAAAGAAAAGGTCAACTCGTGCGGCGCTTGAAGTATGAAACGACAACAAAGTCGATCATCGACCTCCAACCTAGGGTGTCCTGTTGCCACCTGCACTGATGGACACCCTTATGCTCGAACATGGTGTTCGTTATGGACAAACTGTGACTAGCACAGAAGTCCAATAACAAAACACTGCTCGGGTTCAGATCAGGTAGGCCGTTCCTCCCGATCATGCCCCTCCAGGTTTCACTGTCATTGCCCACGTGAGCATTGAATTCCCCCAGTCAGAGCACTATCAAGTATTTCTCCCAGGTACTCCAAAAAGGCCAGGTACTCTGTACTGCTGTTCAGCCCACAGGCACAAACAGCAAGAGACCTATTCCTGACCCGAAGGTGCAGGAAAGCAACCCTCTCATTCACCGGGGTGAACTCCAACACATGACGACTGAGCTGGGGAGCTATAAGCAAGCCCAAACCAGCTCTCCACCACTCACCCTGGGAGACTCCGGTTTAGTGGAGGGTCCAGCCCCTTCCAAGGAGCTGGGTTTCAGAGCCCAAGCAATGCATGGAGGTGAGCCCGACTATCTCTAGCCAGTACCTCTCAACCTCCTGCACAAGCTCAGGCTCCTTCCCCCCCAGCTATTACATATCCCTATTGCCAGAGGTTTGGTCCAGGGATTGGGTCGTCAAGGCCTCCAAATGATTCCTGTAATTGCTCACAAGTTTATTACAAAAGTCCTTAGGAAGTTTTATTGACTCTTCCTTGGCAAAAGCTTCAAGATCCTTGAGGTTGTGAGGTTTCCTCGCTGTGACCCTTTTCTTGAATACCACCCATAAGTTCTCAATTGGGTTGATATCAGGATTTTGACTAGGCCATTCCAAAATGTTCACATCATTCCCTTGGAACTATTTCTTCACCACTGTGGCAGTATGTTTTGGGTCATTGTCCTGTTGATACGTCCAACACTCCCCCAGGTAGAGATTCTCAGCTGACTGCTTGATGTTTTCTTTGAGAATCTTGAGATACTGCTCTTTTTTCATGATGCCGTCTACCTTAACTAAGTTTCCAGTACCACCTGTTGCAAATCACCCCCAGAACATGAGCCTTTGCATAGACTAGGCATGCTTTCACATGCCTTGGTTGAAGGAGAAGAGTCTTTCTTGGTCGACGTCCATGGAGGCCACCTTTATGTAGTGTCAGCTGGAGTGTCTGCCTTGAGCTCAGTTCTACCAGAAGAGCCTTTGTAGTAATTCTTAGATTAATCTAGACTTGTCGCTGAATCTTTCTGGCAAGCCGTGTTGACATTGTTGCCTTCTAGCCCTGTCCTTGGAGAGTTTCACACTTGACAGTTCTTCTTGACAATTCTTGACAGTACTTTGCACAGTTGAAACTGGCACTTTACATTGCTTGGCAATCTTTTTTGTATCCTTTTCCTTCCTTTTGGGCACCAATAATTCTTGCTTGCAAGTCCTCACTGTGCTCTTTGGTCTTAAGCATGACAGCTGCTGTGTTGATTCCAAATTGGCTGATATTTAACAATCTACTTAACCTAAACAGGTTAGGAAACTGGTCTTGAACATTCAAGAAACATTTACAATGCTATTTAACTCATCAACATAGTTTGTTGTAACATTTTATGGTTAGTCGTCATGATAACAAGAGAGTATGAATAAATTTGGACATAGTGAGTTTTTTTTAATCACACTCTAAAAGGTGTTTGAGTATTCATTCAAAATTAAATTGTGCGTGACTGTAGACCTTCTTCTATTATCTACCTATCTAATTAGTCAGGTGGAGAGCTACTGTATAAATTAGAAAAATCAAAAACTCCTTAAATTTGACAGGGGTATGAATTATTTAGGGCTTAACTGTAAATAACGTATTATATTATTATATACCTAATAATGTATGATTCATCAACCGTGAATGTGACCAGGTTGTCGCATTTCATTGTGACATAAAAGACATACAATCTAACTTACATTTTTCCATAACCATGTTAAACATCTAAGAGAAAACAGAACCCTCCAAACTACTGTGGAAACCAACCAAGTTAACATTCTCCATCTATTGTTTTCAGCTTATACACGGCCATGTCGTGGTGGCAGAAGTCTCGACATCCCTCTCCCCAGCAATGCTTTTTCAGTTCGTCCTGGGGTATCCTGAGGCTTTCCCAACCCATTGAGATGTATAATCCATCTAGCATGTTCTGTGACTACAGCTCAGTACTGCAGCTCAGTATAAACATGGAAGAGATATCATCATGTATGCTGCAAACATCAATACACTGTTTTTAATTGTAGATTTTATGTGACCCCAACATTTTCTCTCAAATAACCAGCCACACAAATCAATAATCATAAAAACACAGTTCTAAATTCATCAATAAGCCAATAATCCAATCCAGGTAATGTTAGATTATTTCAATCCTTATAATTAAACAGAATGAATGAATGGATGACCTTTATGAGTTTTATGAGTTTTAGCAATAGCTGGAGCCAAACTATGTTGTCTGGATGGTCTGCAACTGTCACAACTATCAACAGATCAAGCTGCCTTTTAGAAGCCCTATTATCACCTTCTGACCTTCACAATGCTCTTAAACAACTGCCCAACAATGAAGCACTTGTTCCTGCTGGAGTCCTTGCTGATTTTCCTGTTCTTAAAACCAGAAAAGGACCTGACTCCCTCATGTTACTGCAATAGCATCTCCTCCAGACTGTCAAAGGTGATTATTATCTTAATTTAATTATTTAACAGTGATCACTCACTTTACCTGAACAAATAGCAACTGTCAAGATGAAAATTTGATGTCAGGTCAATTACCTTTCCTGTGATTCTTATGAAACCTGCAGGCAAAAATCCTCTTCAATCCCCATTATTAGAATCATATAATGATATGTTCTACAAAGTTATTTCTACCCTCTATAAATTGTTTTCCAATACAGAAAACTGCCACCTGCCAACAGCGAAGTGGCAAAGAAATGTATCTTTCCCCTCTGATGCAAACCTCTGGACACAGGTGTGCAAAAATATAGTTTTGTCAAACTGTGTGGCTCTTCTGGTCGAAGGTAACACAATCTTAGGCTGCACCATTCTTTTGTCTTGTCATTGTGAAATAACCAAATAATCGTATAATCATAATATACTTTTCAATAAGCATATGGGCATTTATTTTATATAGTTCTGAACTTGAACTGAAAGCTCATATGCAGAATAGTCCTACAGTCTTTTACACAGACACTGTGGTTTAGACAAGGTCAGTTTGGATCTTATAGTGGGGCTCTAAGTTGTCCGTTCATGCTTGTTATAGGCAGTGAGCGAAAGCCTATGGGTTAGCAGCTCATAGCCTTAGGTTGTCAGAGAGGGAGCAGTGGAAGGTCTTGGTTTTGCATTTCACTTGAGTTGCTGAGTATTGAGCTCAGCCTGTATTAGATGACTCATCATCCATTTACGTGCATGATCTTATAAAAAAAAAGCACTTCACAAGCTCTGTCAATCGGACTATTACAGTTGGTTTATATGTCCTATCCCTTTTTAAATTGCTGTTATTTCCCTTTACTCTATTTATACATAGTCTATAGATATTTATGTATGATTATATTCCATAACATAATTCCATAATCATTCCTTTCAGCTCGACTACTCTACACACCACTTCCCTTTGATGACAAGACCCTCAGAGGATGTATAGTTCCAACATGAAATGTTTTCTGTCTCTCATAGATAGTACATCATTCCATAGTTAGTTTTTAAAAAATTGCCTGGTTTCGGTGTTCTTTCTAGCAACAGTATAACAATTTGTGCACAGAAATTTCTTGGTTGTTTGGTGGTTGCTTGTGTGACGTTGCATCTGCTCAGTGAAGATGGTGAGCTTAGCTGAGCGAGGGCATGCACAGGGAGGAGAGAAGTTCCCAATATGTACACCATCAATAACTAACACTCCATCAGACACTCCTCCTTGCTCTGATTGGTTGTTTTGATTCAGGAGCAGTGGAAGTTTGCAAATGGCTTTAGGAGCAGCAGGTGGAGCCAAAGGAGCACTTTTATTATCTGTCTCATGTAATACTGTCAGGACACGCTGGCAGTTTTAGAGGATATAACAAAACATTATTTTTATATGACTTACTGGCTACTTCATCTTAAGGACCATCAATATCAGCACTAGTTGTGAATATATGCTTGATGTGGACACTGACATAAAAACATCACCTAACATTGTTAACACAACCAGTTGTCACTGTCTCAGTTCCTCACTTTGCTGTAAAACACAGCATGAAGACTTATGGGCCAACATAAGTCAACACTGGAGCTTCAGCTGCAGAATGTATGTACCCAGAGACACTTGAATTAATTGTCTGTATCACTGAAAGCGATGCTCCAAGCTTATTTCCATTTATACACTCTCCATGTGAATTGTGTAAAAAAAACAAATGTGGATATTATATTGGCTGCTGAAATACCCCCAAAGAGCTGTCTGATAATGATGGGTTTCTGAGGCTATGCAGGAAAAAAGCATCTATAAATAAAAGAAGCAATATGCCTACAAGGAGGGAGAGGGCTGAACAGAAATAAAATGTGTAAAACTACGTACATTTGTTAAATTGGCTCTGATGGCCTCTAATCAGAAATATAATAATAATTCATCTGAATAAAACACGTTGCAAATATTTTAATGACAATTAAAACAATCTGTGAACCTTTTACTGTTTGTATTAAAAAAAAAACAAACTAAAAATGTACAGATAAAAGCTGGTGTGTAGGGGGTATAATGATGAAAATGTTTAATGATAGAACCTTAATTTCTGAATTTAAAAAGAATTAACAAACAAGAACTGTATATTAACAGGTTATCATACAGATGAGTGGGACAACACCACGCCATTCCTAAGTGTCAACTGCACACCACAGCCAAACCAACAATATGTGGTTACATCATAAGAATATTTAGCTGAATAAGCTCAACAGTCACAAAAGCTTAGTACAGCTGAGACTGCAATGAAAATACTGTTAGGTAAAATTACAAAGTAAAAAGTACACAAAAAATTCTGTAACAGGAAAATAAGATAGATGTAAAATTTCTTACTTATATGCATTGTAATATTCTCTTTTTGACGATAGCTTTTTAATATTTATTTATATTTAGAACTTGAAGAAAAATCTATAGTTCTGAATATTGATTCCATCCCACAGTGCTATAGTGTTGCTTCCAACTAACAACAAACCTACTATGTTGCTATTTCAGAGCCAAAGTCTCAAACTTTCATAAAACATTTTAAAGTTGTATCTGACAGCAAGCATGAATATGAAGAGTAAAATTAATCAAACAGATTGAATAAACTGTCACATTAAAATGTTTTATCCCCAGGGATCTGTGAATGTCCATTTCAAATTCAAGTTCAAAAGTTAATATTTTATCAGAGTGCTGAAGACAGTGTTTATTTAATTTAAATGGACAAACTCTTCAGAAAATATCAACATCCTCACAGTCAGTTAAAAATGGTGGTGACAGTGCTAATGAACCGGCCAAGCAGTGAACATTCAGCTCTAACATGAGCTCCTCACCACGTATCAGCACAAGTTCAGCACTGAAAGCAAACCACTCGCACCTCCCAGAATCGCATCAAAAACTGAACAGAACAAGATTCAGAAAGATATCGTGTTTTCATGGGATGCATCTGATGCAGTTATGTCGTAGAGTTGTGGTGGAGTTGTCCACCACCTATAAGTCTCTTTTAACTGGGTCACACAAACATAATAAGCTATAATGTCATGAGTTTCCAAGTGTATCTCCACCGACTGTGTAGTTTCTTTTTATAGGCTCATCCACACATTTAGCGAAGAGTAATGGCAGATTTCTCCTTCAGAGGAAGTCACAAACTTACTTTGATGTTCCCTCATTGAATTACCCTGCATGAGTGCAATCTAGCAATCCAGTGAGAAAGAGAGTATATACCAAAGATGTGTGGCAAGACATCAAAAGCTTCATTTCAGCCCTACAGGAGAAATGATTCCAGGTGATCATCTGTTAGGTCCCACTGAAATGTCTACTCAGTGGATGCAGATTGGGTTTTTTTGGTTCTACAAATATGTTCAAAGTCTAGAAGCAGAAATCATTTTATTGGCATGGTGACTTGTTGGTTTATGCTCCTACTCCTTGCTTTGAATCTGAGCATTGCTTCTTTCTGTTAAGATTTACCGTGCCCTTCTTATGTGTGCTTAAAACACTTTTTACAATGGTTTATTTTGTATTTTCTCAATTGGATCAAGGAGTCTTTCTGTCATTTAAATGCTTTTGTTGTTTTTGTCAGTCAGTTGATGATGTATTATGACGTATCCCTTGAGACATGGCAATTTATCAAATTTCTCCCTGGGATAAATAAAGTGTTCTGATTCTGATTAGTTCTTTTACGAAGCTGAAATTTTCCACCAATGTTTCAGCTGACAAGTAGTCCAGTCAAGCGACATGTCCCACATCAAACGTAACTGGGAGGTGTACTTTTCCAGATAGAAAGAGGGAGATTTAAAAAGAACAGAGCAGCACAGGGAGTAAAGTGATCCACCATAGCATCCCATGCCTATGCTATCCATCACACGACATGAGGTAGATGAGTGGTACAGTTTGATTGCCACAGGAAGAAACGATCTCCTGTGGCATTCTGCTGTGTACTGTGATTATAACAGTCTACTGCAAAGTCTGATTCAATCCAGATATCACTGAAAAAAATGAAAACTCTGATCTCCTCATGTCACCAAAGGAAAGGAAAGGGAAACATCAACAGACAAACATTGTCATCCTTTGAGCCATATAGGTAATGGCATTTGAGCAAAATCATCATAAAAATGATGGGTAGTTGGAGCAGAGCAGCACAGAGGGTGGTAGAGTTGAAGAAAATACATCTGATGAAAGCAAACTCACCAAGTGAGACTGTAGTTAAGTCCAGTTTGATCATGGTAGCAGAAAGAGATAACACATCAACACCAGGATCCTCAGCCCTTCATGTTCATGCAAAAGACCTTTGCAGATGACACCACCTTCATAGGCCTGATTTTAAACAATGATGAAACCATATACAGGAAGAAACAACGTGTCAGTGTCTACATCAGCAGAGCTGTGGTGGAGCAGTTTCAAGTTCCAGAGCATCTCACATCTGGTTAAGAATGCTCAGCAGCTGTATTTCTTAAGAAAACTCAAGAAAGCAAAATTCCCATGCCAAGTACTCATCACCTTTGTAAAGGAGCAATAGAAAGCATCCAAACTCAAATCATTTGCCAACACAAATTGGCTTGGTGTGTGTAAGGCCCAGGACAGGAGGGCTCTGCAATGGGTGACTAAAACTGCTCAGAACATCACTATCCATCTGCTGAGCATGGTAGATATTAAAATATCAACCCTAACCCTGCTGCCGTACCACCAGACTCCAGAGTAGAGTCTCTTTTCAAGCACTTAGACTTCTGAATTCATCGTACACACAACCATAATTAATGATGTTTGTTTTATTTTAGGTCTTTTAATATGTGTAGTAATCACTGTAAAAAGACTACAGTATGAACTCTGTTGTATTGTTGTATAATGATAAGTAGATGGAATCTTCAGCTGTGCGAAGTGTGAATTTGCTTCCTGATATATCACAGGCTAAGTCAGCATTCAGATCATTTGTGCCACCAGCTGCTGCCTCTCCCTCTGGTTTGTAGAGTGAAACCTTCCGGCTGCATGCTGTTTGTTTATTTGCCCCTGTTCTCTGTGGTCCAACCTGCAAATTTGAACCACTCAGCTCATAAAACACTCCCTCTGTAGGGGACTTCCACATAATAAAACAATTTAGGGAAAGTACTTTTATGGAGGCGACTGTCACTGAGGTAACTTAAGAGCACTGGTGTCACACACATATGAGTATGCCGACCTTCGGTGTTTGTGCTGTAACTCTCCTGCAGAGACGAGGAGGATGCCCTGCAGCATGATTAAGAATTCTCTGCCGGCTGCTGGCTGCTGCATTAGTATGGATGCTGAGTAGGTGAAAGTCCTCTCTTGATGCTGTGACCCTCGGCTGCTGTCAGGTATGCAAGACGCCTTCATCCAGACAGAAAGTAACCGCGTACGCAAAGGGACGATAACAGAGAGGAAGTAATGAGACCACAGAGAGTCCAAAAGTGCTTCCTCATTGTCTAGACAGCTTATAGGCCTCTGTGCCTGCCCCTTTAAAACACATGCAATCACTCCCTCTCTCTCACACACACTCTCTTTCAATCACACTATCACTTCATCTGCAAGTTCATTTCCATTCTGAGCGCTCTGTGCTGGTGGGTCAAAGCCCTGATTGTGTGGAGAGCTGATGAAGGCAGAGACTCTCACTTCCCAGTGCCTTTATTATTATGGAATAGGCTTCCCTCGGGCTCCCTTCTCTTACATCACAGCCTCCTGGCTGCAGCAGGGAGGACATAAAGGTATTCATAGCAGCCACAGCAGCTCCTGGATTGTTTGAAATGAGCCTGCTAGGGAATGATGCAGGTAAAGAGCAGGTGGAGCTGAGAGATGATGGGAACAGGAGGAGAGGGAGTGGAATTAGATGCAGTTCAGCGAGCTTCATACCTTTGTTTTCCCCTGCCAGCTCCATTTGATCCATTTGACAAGTTTCACATCACTGTCACTAAATGAGGAATGTACATACAATTCTATGAATGTTCTCTGAATTCTGGAAGCCCACCAGAGACAGTCTGGAAAAAGTTCTATTAATGGCTTTGCAGAGAACTGGAGAATTGGTCATATCCTGTGGTGGAGTGTAACTGGTTACATTCATTCAGGTACTTTACTAAGGCCATGATCATTAGCTTTTTTACAAGCTTATCTCAGACCTCAACAACAGCGTCATCCCACATCCAGCAGTCACACTGATAAATGACACTGATCAGACCCTCAGTCCACTCTTTACATTATTCCCATCTGGCTGCATTTACAGGATGTTAAGATAGAAGACGGCCCACTATGGCAAGAGATTTCTCCCTTCTGCCACATAAATGTGATACCCTTTTGAAAACTCTGTAAATGTAGTCAGTTAGTGTCAAGGATGTTTCTGTCCCACTAATAATAAAAATAATAAAGCTGGGCTGGCTAGAAGCAGTATCATTTTTACACTGATCAGATCTGTAGATTCAAGAGTTGTTATTTTGCTATATTTGCTGTCATCCTATCTACACTTGTTGCAATTTTACATATGTTCATTGTATGTCATTTATTTCTTAGCTCTGCTTTTCTCTGTACAGTATAGCTAATCCACTGAGTCTTTCTTGTTCCATGGTGCTCCTTAAAAAAGAGACTTTATAAGCTTGAGCTTGGAGAATGAGTGTTCTGCAGTCGCCATAGTGACAGGTACTGTGGAGACCGCGTGAAATGGTGAATGCGTGGGAGGGCCTACAATAGTAAAGTTGCAAAATATTACCTGACTAAACGGGCTGCAGCACCAATATTTAGACTAGTGGATAGATCATCCACTCTGTCTGATCACGTCCTCTGTGGTCCATGTGAAGGTTGCAGACATGACCTGACTCAGAAAGCTTGTGTTTGCTGAGGCATTGTTTACGTGCCGTGTGGCCTCACTGTGTGTGGATGTTTCTTCCAGGGGAAAATATCAGCAAGTGGGTCAGCGATGGAGAATTGTTTTGCTTGCTTTTATGGGTTCATGTGAATGTCACTAAATGTTAGTGCTGTGGGATGAATGACAATCCATCTCCTCGTGCACTCAGGCCCCGCAGTGCTCACAGATGCAGATGGCCAGAGAGTGTCAGGCAAATGATTCAAGGTGGCTGATATTCCACTGGAAAGATGTTCCAATGAAGAGGTGATGCTGAGGCTCAACCCCTCTCATCTGTCTCTCATCTGTTCACAGCAGCCATCAACCAATGCCTCTTTACTTCATCTTCTGATCAGACTGTAGGAGATAATGGATTATGATTATTCTTGTTACTGTAAAAATCAAGGTTTTTGTCAAGTATTCAAGTAGTCAAGTATTTGTCATCCACAAACTTCTTTCCATGTCAGGGATTGCAGTTGTGGGTGTATATCATGAGCATGAAGAGGCTGAACACTCTGGAGGACCCTGGTGTCGAGCTCTAGAGTGGAGGAGATGTCAGTATTTATTTTTTTTTTTTTGTGTGTGGGAGTATTTAAAAATAGGTAAATAAAAACAAGCATGTGAAAACTTTACTTTTTACGTTTATCTAAGTACATTTACACAAGAACTTTATTTACTTTTACAATTTCTTTAAAATGAGGTACATGTTACTTTTACTGCAGATTGTTATCTATAAGTAACAATACAACAATGTAAAACACCAGTTCTCCATTCAAAACTCACTACAAAATACAGAATTGTTATTAACAAACAAAAAAACTTAAATATCAAAAGTAAATTTCTGAATATTATAATGTTAGATTATGTTGGCAAATTATTTTTAATGACAAAATAACAGTTAAGTAGCAAGTTCAGGCTACTTACTTTATGCTATATATTCCACAGAGGACCAAGACCCAGAGTGTAACTGCTGAATTATCTTCATCACTGGTCTTCCTGCCTGCCCAGGTTACAGTTGTTAAGGTCTGCTGTGAGGTCCTGTCAGCCCTGTTGATAACTCCATGCAGCTCATCCAGGGCTCGGCTGGTGTGTGTGGTGGAGTGTACTCTGCTGTCAGGTGATCATAAGGTGCCCATAGAAAGATTCACACGCAGGAGCACCACTGGTTTTTGACCATGAAGCAAACACCTCCACCTTTGTCTGCTCCCAGTCTTACTGTTCAGTCCTGGTGGTGAACAGAACAGAACAGAATGGCTGAAATCACACACACACACACACACACACACACACACACACACACACTCACACACACACAACACAAACAGCTCTTAACACCTTCTTTAAAAGCCGTCCTTCTCCTGAGTTCATCCAGCTGGAGTCAGTCTCAGGCACTGTCCTGCAGCCACAAATACTTACAATCCTCCACTGAAAATAGTTCCCTACCAATGTGCTTAGAACTGAGAGCCACACATTGTTGGTTTTGATCTTTTCATGGGATTTGTAGACAATAGCAAACATTATGGAACAACAGGGGCTTTATATTTAAATTCAACTGTCTAGGAGCATAAACATTTTGTGGTGCTATTATATATTTTTTTCCTCATTATGTTTATGAAAAAACATAATCTTAGTGGCATTACATTTCTTGCGACATATTTGGTACTGCAAATTAGTTGAATATGACCGTTATTATTTAGAGGACAATGTTGCATTGCTGCACCACCTCACATAAACCCCTGTAAGCCCAGTGAAGCTTTAATGCTGTGGTGAGGCAGAAGACTGTGAGTGGGCTGTACAGTCATTTAGATTATGCACCGCTTTCAAATTATTTTCAATGAAGCCAAGTGCAGTTTGTGCTACCTGACTATTAGTCAACAGACAGCAGAGATGGTAACAGCTTTCTACTGTATATTTATGGCTCGCTAGGGCAAGGTGACATTGGAAGACTGTTATTGCATCAGCAGCGCCTGTGTCTGTTTCATCGGAGTGGATAATAATTCACTATTCCCCTGCAGGGACAACATTTAAAACAAATCACTTTTCCCAAATGTAATGTCCCAAAAAAAGCTTCCCCCTCGCCAACCATATATCATGTGTCCGACTCCTCAGCTGTGCGTAAAAAATGTTTCTCCTATGTGATATCATTTAATGTGAAGTTTTGAAAGTCTTTCCTTTTGCTTTCTATCTAACGAAGACTGTTTATTTAAAGGAACAGAAATGTAAAAATTCACAGCCGAACATGATGATAGAAACTCCTGGACATAGCTGAATATGGTATGTGTAGATAATGTTGTGTTGAGAGGACAGCAGCTGAGAATAGGACAATGAAGATGTGAAAGATTTGCATTTTCCTTTGGTTTGTTTTCTTTTGTTTTATGATACAGAGACAAGTAGCAGCTACACGGGAGGAGCTGTGACACAATGAAAATGTATTCCACAGAGAGCGGTCATAGAGATAGAAGGTGCTGTAGGAGGCTTTATTAGTTTCCTGTCCAAAGCAGCGTGCCATTACTCAAGCCGTGTCAGCTCAAACACAGCCGTCCCCACTGAACGAAGAGCCAGATGAAGGAAAAGTCAGTCAAGACCTGAGTGAAGACTGAAGTGCTGCATCTGTCTCCCGTGGGAATTCTTCTTTCTTCTATACTCAGGAGCTTAAAATGGTCACATCTTACATAAGGATTCAAATATACGCAAATTACTGTTAATCACTATATTTTACAGGTTCTTACTGGCTGACAGGAGATGTGAAGCTATAACAGATCTGGTGGAGCCCTGCTGAAATATTTTGTCCTGATACTTTGTCAAAAGTTCTAAGCTGGGCATAAGCTGTGTGTTTTTTCATAATACATTACATGGCTTAAACTCACAGTGCATATTTCCATTGCCCTCTTTGGCCGGAGCCTGCAACCTCACACTCTTCTGATCAGTTGACTGGTAATGGCATGGTGCCAGTGTTGAACATAAACATGGAATACAACTTTCAGTCACAGCAGTCAGACTCCATTTTAGCCACAACATGCAAAATACTACTCCATTACCATTAAAACAAGCTCATTACAGCTGATAATTCATCTTTTCATAGCAGCCATGGACTGAAACTGTTTAAATTGCTGATGAAAATTTCTGACCTGCCAGAAATCCAACCAATGTGCCAAGAGCCTGACCATTCAAGCAATTAATCTGCTGCTGCGACCTCCAACAGTTGTGGAATAAATTTGACAAATACATTGGAAGCGACCAATGTGAAGAGGAATTCTGGCTGTCGGTGTCTGTCCAGCTTTACAGAACTCAAAGGATTTACTGTAAACACACACTTCTGACTAAAAAAAGCCACTTTCTGGAAAGATTGCCAGAAGTTATAAGTATATTGTTTGATGTTGTAAATGCCACCATTGCCAAATGTCAGTCTATTGGTCAGTGCAGACTGAAGTGTGAAAACTAAAATATGGGAAATGTGTTGCTGTTAGGAAGAGGGCAGATGTACTATCCTAAACCTGGATGATTAATTACCGTATTTTTCGGACTATAGGGCGCACTTAAAATCCTTAAATTTTCTCAAAAATCGACAGTGTGTTTTATAATCTGGTGTGCCTTATGTATGAATTCTGGTTGTGCTTACTGACCTCGAACTGATTTTATGTGGTACACGGT
>JBAJHX010000002.1:17550743-17566008 GCA_037176925.1 Amniataba percoides | reverse complement strand
ACAAAGCTAAGGTGCAGCTGATTCACTGGAGGCTGACAGAACAGGGGATGTGAATGAACAGAACAGAACAGGGGATGTGAATGAACAGAACAGAACAGGGGATGTGAATGAACAGAACAGAACAGGGGATGAACAAAGTGTAAGAGTGGTACATGGTATAATAAAACAGCTACATGTCATGGATCATGGATGAATCAAGAAAGGAATGAATTCTGAAGGAACATAAAGAAGGTTTGTGATGGATTATATTTTGGTACTGTTGTTAATTTATGTTTGTGCCATTGTCATGGATGGTTTTGTGTCAGCTGTAATTATTTGGAGGGTTGGGTCACATGGATTTGGGCGGTGATAGCTGAAATACACTAAGCACCTGTTCATTGGTGTGCAGTTAGTCGGTTTGTCACTGGGTCATTGTTTTGTTTTTTTTTTTGTTTGTTTGTTTTTTTTCACCACCACCTTGTCATTATACTGTAAAATTAACTAATTTAACAGGTTATTTGAACAGGGCATGTCCACAATGCTTGGACCTGGCTACACCCTGCAGTGAGTGTGGAAACACTTTATAGTAGTATGTCCTGATAGCGTCAGGTTGCTAATGCAATAATCTGCTCAAATTTGACAAAAATATTAATTTATTTAACCCACTTTTTGGATTTACAGAGTAAACAATGAATATGATGAATGGCTCGCTCTATTTTGATATGTGCTGTTAGATAAGAAAGATCCATCGTAACAGCACCAAGCCGGAACTGTGAAAACTGTCTAAATGAGTTCCTGCTCCTCAAACATGTTATCAGCTACTAGTATCAGTGTTTGTCATCACCTTTGGGAGCTTACGGGAGCAGCTAGAGGTTATTATCCATATATCAAAGTCATGTTCGGCAACATATGACATTTTAAATATTTCCTCGTCATCTCAGGTGTCTCTCACAGATCCTCTACTACTTTTGCATGTAGGTTGTCACCGCCAAGGGCATGAGCTATTGATTTCTGTAGAGGAGCCTAGATATTGACCCAGTATGCCTGCCAGACAAAACCACAATGCTGAGCTGATGTCCAGCTGTAGGGACACTCCTGCCTGTTCCTGATTGGCTTGTTTCAGGGCTGTGTGATATGATGATGTATTGCAGGTGACGGTAGAAAAACGTCGTTTCATATCACGTTCAGTCATCTGTTTCTGTTTCCTTGAGTCAGAAATCACACTCTGTGCACATTTGGACGATGCTTTGCATTCTTTGGTACGGCATGTAAGCAAAAATAAATCACTTAATTGTGCAGGTGCCTGGATGCATGTGTACGTTGTACTTTACACTACATTAGAATATGTATCATTATTGGAACATGAAGTTTTAGTCATTTTTTGGTTATTTTGATGATATCACAAAGGTAATTCTAATATTTAAAGTGTGTAGGATTTAATGGCATCTAGCAGGAAGGTTGTAGATTGCAACCAACACAACAGCCCTCCTCCCTCAGGAGGCTGCCACTTCAGTGTGAAAATGCAAAAGGCCCTCTCTACAGCCAGTAAGTGGTTTGTCCATTCTGGGCTACCATGATAACCTAGTTGTCTCTGTGGAAGAGGATTCGCGGGTTCATTGTGTTACATCTTTGAGGTTCTCCAGCAGCACAGCTGTCATTATGTTGACTGTTACACACTGCTGTGGCTATTTATGCGGCTCATTGTCATGATGACATCAACCTCATTATTTAATGTCAAAAGGATGGTCAATGACGATATAGCTAATATTAAAACACACTTTAAAAGTCATTTGCAACATAGCATAAAATGAAAAAGCTGATTCAAATTGGGAATTTTAATTACTGGTGTAGATAAAAAGTAATAATTAGGTTTATGAATTTACTTGACATTTTGCAGAACGCTGTGTAGATTGGAAAAATAATAATCAGGGAAACGCTAAAGCTAATGGTATGGTGACAGGATGAAAAAAAAATCTTTTGGCTCTCTAGTTTGGAAATGAAACCTGAGACTGTAGCTGCACTGACCTGCTGTCTGTTATAAGGACTGATGTGACTTTTGCATCCAGGAGAAGATGAGGCATTTGTAGAAACAAAAAAATAAATGCTCGTGGTGACTACAATCTTAAAACCTCACAGAAATAAAAGCTAAACTACCTGCTTCTTTAGATATCACAAAACAGCAGCCCTGCTATAAATCTTACAGTGCTCATGATGTTTTATTTATGCTTAAGACTCTCTGAGGTGTTGATTCAGCTCTCTGGCTGAAGCTGTGGTACATTGTGTTATTGGATGATGATTGGATTGTGTTACACTGTTGTGTTGTGCATCACCTTGTGCTGCGATTGGATAATGGTAGTGAAGGAAAATTATACACAATGGGAACTTTATCATTATTATTATTATTATCATTATTATTGTTATTAGTAGTAGTAGTAGTAGTAGTAGTAGTAGTAGCAGTAGTATTATTATAGGAGGATTTGTTTCCCATTTTTCTCAAATGGGCTGAACTAATCTTGAAAGTAACCGATGCTGAAAATAATAATCAAAGGTGAAACAGGCTTGGTCTTTTGTAGCTACAGAATCACTCACAGTTGTGCAGTGTCGATACAGAGAGGAGCATCTTTCCCCCCAAAATAATCTTTGGTTACGTAAAGACACCAGCTGCAGAGAACATCTGTTTTTTTTTTTGCCGAGTTACTCACAGAAAAATCGTTAATTATTGATAGCTTGTATGGCTGACCACCATATGTGAATGAATTCATTTTAAGGTTTTATTTCATTAAGTTTATAATGGAAAAAAGTATGCTGAAAAAGTAATGATTCAATCAACCAGCAGTACAGAAGTGTTGAAGTTGCGTGCTCCTTGGCTTTTCACAACAACAAAGACCTGGAGGAGGAACATCAACATGAAGATGAGTGTTTCAGTAGGATGTTGGCTTTTTTTATTTGTCTTCTGCTTAGCCTTAAGCTCAGGGCTGGCAATGATGAATTGCTTCATCTGGGCCTCTAAAGGTTTGTGTCCCTCCTCAGCTTAAACAGCAGTTCATCATAGAGGTGTGGTTTAAATGTATAAGTGCTGCTTCATAAGGCCAATATTTCTGGGAGATTCCTGTCAGCGAGTGATAACCAACCCGTCACAACTGTGAGTGACGTTCAAAGGACTTCAGAGTGGTTAAAAATGTTATTTTTGAGTGTTCTCTTAAAGAATAAAATATAGGCAGATTGTGATGACACAATCACTGAAATAATCCAACATGAACCTTGAAAGAGGGCTGATTCAAAGGACAATTTTGAGGAATCCTGAGGTAAAGTTTGTTTTATCTGATTAACTGAGAGATTCAGTGTGATATAAAAACAGGTCAAAGCAACAAAGTCTCACATTGGAGAAGCTGGAACCAGTGCACCATTATTTGCACCTTAGTCAAAATGATTACTCGATTATCAAAATGGTTGCCTGTTCATCATTTGTCCATTGACTAATGGATTAATTAACCCATCATTCCAGCTTGAGTGTTGATGATGTTCCAGTGTTAGGTGTTCCAATTGTCATGGTGTTTTTCTAAAAGGTATTAATGTTGACCCCCCTGGAGCCAAGGACACCCAAAATAGTTACTCCAACTTTGCAACTCTGTTGCTCTATTTGGGTCAATCTTACTTTGGATTTGGTCTAATTATACTTGAGTCTATTTGCACTGGGCCTGACTGTCCCTGAGTCCCATTTTTTAATATTCAGACACCATATTCTGATAAGTATGTAGGTACCTTAGGTAGATACTTGAATAAGGATGATAAACTGTGTTAGATGTTTTTGATAGTATTTGTGTCATTTGTTTTGTCTTCCAAACAGCTTAGCTTAGTTAACCTGATCATCATCATCATGGGTTTCATTCTTATTAGAGGCTTTTAATGACGTCCATTGTCAGTGTTCAGTGCTTCACTCCTGTATGGTGTCGTGGCACAGCTAGTGCTGGATAAATTATTTGTTGTTATGTCTCGGGGTACTAACAGTCTTGGTGTCTACCCTCTAGTTCATATTTGATAAGATCCACCCTCTTATCTAACAATCAACAGGCAACCAATCAATAGGACACAATAGGACAACTGACTACCTGACTGTGATCCAAGTGAAGCAGGAAGTGTGGAGGTCAGGGTGATGAATGACTGGGATACAAGAGGTTTAAGTTTGCCTTGTTATATACCCACAAGTTTTTCTTTATTTTCTCCTTTCTTTAATAATCCTACCTAAACTTTAGGTGCTATTAGGGGATGCTGATGAAGGATGATGCACATGCATGCACATCATTTGTGTAATGTTATAATCTGGAAAACCAACATTTGTGTTTCTTGCCCTGCCTGACCCTCAGACCCTCTTGGTAATTAACTTGAGACCTTTCATCTTAATGTTTCTGACTGAAAAGGATGGCCAAAAGTATGCAAATAAGACTCAGGTTTAACAATGCTGGATTAGCCTTTAATTCCTAATTCCCTCTAAATTAGAACTCTAATTATCATGACTCTTTTTGTATTGGGTTTGAGGTAAAGTGAAATCTTATTGCTGCATCAGGTAGACCTCCTCACCATAGTAAGCTGATTTACATGAGAAGCAGCTGGTGCCCATCACACTCTGCTCACTGTGTGCTGAGGATCTGTGTAAATTCTTCACCTCTAAATGCCTTTACTTGCTTCAAAAGCTCCAATGACATACATACCAAAGAGCCTCCTTTGCATGGAAGTGCACCCACCCCTCCCTACTATAACAGAATACTAATGACAGTACAGCTAAGATAACATAATGAAATGGAAGGCAACTCCTCCTGCAAGATCAATATATTTTTGTCCTCTCTGTGGTAAGGCAGAGACTATTTAGTCCACAGTGCACTCTTTAGCCCTGTCAGAATAATGTGGATTGTTTTGACCTGTGGCCACTGATCATGTTGAGAGAGCGTCTCTCCTCTCTCCTGGCCTCCACAGAGCAGATGCTGCACTCCGTCTTCTTGCTTTTGCCGGAGTGCTTGGCTGTAATATGTATGCATGTATGCATGCTCTGATTATGATGGAAAGTTAAATGTAATATGTAACGCACACACACACATACATATACACACACACACACACACACACACACACACACACACACGCACACAGGTGTATTACAGACTGGAGACTGAAGCCAGCTGAAAAAACTGTGCCCGTTGAACTATTAGTGTTCTCCAGCTTTCTCCTGGTAACTGGTCATGATGGAGACCTTTGCTGTTGCTTTTAAAAATTTGCACAAATGCAGTGCCATTACTGTCTACTACTAACTACTCAAGCTTTGAAGTGTTTATGCTGAAAATTACTGGAGCCACTCCAGCACTGTGTGTTGGACCTCTGATGGACCTTTCCATCTCTGACTACCAGTGTATTTTATTTAACATTCTGTTACAGGCTGCACCAAAGATGAATGTTAACACACCAGTCAGTACTGCATAGTTTCTGAACAGATTACTGATGACGTTTCCTTTTTAACAAGGAATCTGGAGTGGTACTCCCTCTATACATGAGATAGAAAATGCAATGTCTAAACTGACTGATTGTTCCCTTTACGTGCACAGACAACATACCACAAGGATCAATCCTCGTGTGTCTGCACATGCTGCCATAAGGTTTTATCATTTGTCACTGTACCACAGCTGGTTGCCACAGCTGCCCAACTGATGTGAGAGACTCTGTCACAAATTAGTTGCAGTTAAACTGACAAACCATAGGCGCTTATCACCAGCTCAAACCCCTCCCTGACCTTGTCTGGCCACTGCTCGGTCTTATCCCAAATATTAAGGGTGCAAAGCTTTGATCATAACAACATACTGGGATAAAACTCAGTATATGTCAGAGCGATGTTATCTTTTTGCAATACAGACAAAATGATTCATGCTTTTTATGTTCTCATGCCTGGACTATCATGAGATCTTGCTGGATTTGGTAAGAAGTAGCTCATCGTGACACTGTGCAGATCTTCTCCCACCAGCCTCTCCCTTTTAGATCATTTAATTTAAATGTATTTTATTCTGTCTTTTAACTGTGTTCTTGTATTTTGCTTTTCTTGAGGTCTTCTTTTATGTCTATGATTGCTTTATGCTAACTATGGAACATGGTCCCATCTTGAAACATGCTATATTAAAAAATGTGTCATTATAAACGTCACATTGTAAAATAAAATAATAGGAACCTTTTAGTTCATTCCAGCAGCAGTTAATTGTTCTTAGAAATGTTCTAAATCTGCAGTCTGTTTCATATTTCTAAATTTCAGAACAAACAATGCCAGTCATGTTATTGTCTGTCCAGTCAGCCAGTTTCAGTACATAGCTTAGTCATTTACAGTGCCTATAGATAATACCTTATCAGTATCCTCACAATACCCCCATTGTAGTCTCCAACACTAATGTTAAAGTAACATTTACGACACTAAAATGTAATTATAAAATACTTAAATTTAAATCAATCGTTATACATTTTTTCAAATAAACCAATCACTTACCAGAGCACACAGCAGGCTTTTCCACCCACATCTGACCTCAAATATTAATGTGATGATGTCAATATCTAATGTTAATCTAATATTTAATGAAAAGCAAACACCACCCAACCACACATGTGGTGTCAACATGTGTTGTCTCAGTTGGGACTGGGACACTGGTCAGGATTGAAGGGAAATGGATTCTGCCAAATACACACAGGTTCTTGATGAAAAGCTTCAGCCCTTTGTTAGACAGCTGAAGATGGGCAGGCGGTTAACCTTTGGGCACAACAACAATCTGAAACACAATGGCTGGAAAACAATGTGGTGGCTTAAGGACAGGAAGTTTAATGGCCTTGAGTGGCCAAGTCAGAGCCTTGACCTAAATCTTTAATGGAAAATGTGTGGGAGGACGTGCAGAGAGCAGTCTACCACTTACACTTCAAATTCAGCTTGGGACCTTTGTTCCATGTCATTCCCTTTCTCTCTGTCCCCTTCATGTCATGTGGTGTCTTTAAGGGCTTTAAGGTGAACTCTCAGTACCTGAGTTCTCAGTGATTTGTGTGATGTGTGTATTTCTTACTATCACTCCACATATTTAATGCCAGCTGTATTGTGCGGTCAACAGCATTTGATTGTCCAAAGCGATTTATTATCCTCTCACTTCAGCATCTTTAACATATTAATTAACATCAACCACTTATTAATTTGCTTTCTAAACGACTATTGAAGCTAAAGGTCACTCACAACTACATCATCACATAAATAAGCCAGAGTTATTTCAAGGTGAGTGGCTGCTGGCGGTCTCTGAACTGTTCATTTTTTGTGCATAAATTATCCTTTGTTAATTTCTTCACTGACAGCTCTTTGAAAAGTAAGACAGATCAGTTTACAGTACATATTTAGTATTTTGGAGTGTTTTCTAACTAACATAGTTTACATCTCATTTTTGTAAAACTAGGCTTGGAAAGATTTTAACTTGGTTACCTTTAGAAAGTGAACTATGTCGACGAGTGTGTTATGGGTAAGAAAAGGTCGTAACTTACCGAGAAAATTAGCATGAGGAAGTAGCAGACATCCACTTATACAAGAATGAAGGCGGAGATTGAACTTTCACTAAGGCTTCAATGAAGGTTGGGTTAGATTTCAGCAACTAAAACAAAGATCATTGTTTGAAAGAGACACTGACTGTCAGTTAGAAATGGGAAAGTCCAGCACCTTGTTGACCATCCTAACTTAGCTGAACTGACCATTTAACATTCTCAGCTTTAGTTGTCATGTGTTACCATGAATTGAAAACGAAGGTGCCAGTTGTGACAGCGGTCTGTGGATTATTGAAGTATAGTTTGCATACCACACGTCTGAGTTTGATTGAAATTGGTTTGAATTATTCTTAGGCACCTTTGTCCGTCACAAGCCTCTGTTTGAGATGTGTTCAGTACATCCTCAGACTCTTTTTGTTTTTTACATAACAAGTCTGCTAACCTGTGAAAATCCAGTGCCTTCTTTGATGAAGAACAATTCAATCAGCCTCTCGTCGTTTCCCCATTGCCTTTTTCAACCAATAAACAAATAAACCACTGCTCCCATAATCATCGCTCATCACTTTTAGTGTCGACACATGGCAATTTACTATTGAGCTGTGGATATAAAATTCAATTTTCTATTAACTTGCTGTTGAGCCGGGGGGGGAAGGCTCACCATTGACATCTCTAGCAATGACTATAAATTTTAAGCCAGGCTATGGATATCACATAACTTTTTGTACAAGGCAAGATTGGAGGTTATTCGTAGCTCATTTTTCTCTCATTTTATAAATGTTTGTTTTAGTTGTAGCGAGGACTGGGGCTTTTTATGGCAAGTTTGACCAAAGAGTAAAAAGAATGAGTGATATAGACCTCATGTTGATGCCGAGACGCCGTTAAAGTGTTTGTGGACTGTTTCAAAGATCCTGAGTAGCCTGGTTATTTGTTGGGGTGACCAGGGAAAGAATTTTATAGACTATTTCTGTTTGAAGCAGTAAATACACCATTTCTGTGGTGGCTACCCACTTCTTAATCCATGCTTTCATCTTTTGATGTATAAAAAGAAATCACTTTTGCACCAAACATGTCTTTTTTTGTTTGGAAGTTGTGGCAATTAATGTTACCACATTATGTTTATATCTATTTATATTAGAATAGAAGCAGATAACTAATTCTAAAGGCAAAAAATATCCCTCAGGCTGCTGCTGTCCTTCAGTCTGAGCTCCTACAATCCCATTTTCACTGCCCTTTTCTCCCTGTGAGTAAGCAGATCCAGTCATGCTGGGAGCGTGGAGCACTGGATCTCCTTTCTCGCCTCACTTGAATAGGGTAATAAATGTCTTTAGCATAGCATTTGCAATGTAAATCATGGTATCCAGTGGAGAGCTAATATCACACAGGGGTCAAAGGCTAAGGAGCCACTGAAATGACTAATAGTCTGCCTATCAAAGCAGCAGTTGTCGTACTTGAGCCTTGTTTAATCTTTTTAGCCTGAATTAACCCTGTCTCAGTCTGCACTCTTCACACTGCTGAGACCACAATAAAAAAAACCTGGAGCTTCAGTAAGTACTGGGAAGAGTGCAGCGAGTACTTTTCTGTTTTTAAATCTAATCTCTCTGCTGCATTTTACTAGGTGACACAATGATAATTGGCATCCAGGCTTGTGTATGTGCCAGCTTCCACAGTGCCAGCCAGAGGTATTATGTTTCATCCCTGGGCAGTCTCTGGTGAAGATTAAAAATCGACTGAGGTCAAGCGGGTAATTGGACAAATGTGGTTGTAACGGAAAGAGGATTTCGACTAATATCATATAATGAGACTTCTATATTCTCTTCCCTGCATCAAACTAGAAATTGACAAATTAGTTTAGGTCATCAGTGTCAGATTACTGTGTGACTACGCGATAAATGCAACATTCATTAATATAAATTTCTTTGTTCATTGACAGGTTCACAAAGTTTGAACTGCTGCATGCTCACGGTTGTCTAATGTCTGATGTAAAGGCTCTATGAGGACTCGTTTGATTTGACATGTTTTCCTCACATTTGCTTTATGTACTTGCGTGTCAAAGCATGAGTAGTTATGGCTATTTGCATCCATGGATGTATATTTGTTCATTTAGAAGCCAGCCGAAAGAAAAATTCCAATTGAAACCATTTAGGACTGCTATAACAAAGACATACATGTTTTGATTTCACACATTACTGCATTATGTTCCTGTGTTCCTTACATACTGTAGAGGTATAGGACAAAATGTTTGTGAAACTCTTTTGCAAACTTGTCCCTGGTTTTTCCATTTAGTGACAGCAGTTTGGTGTCAAACAAGGTTGTACATTATTGGGATAAAGATAACGTTCTACTACTTTTTTTTCCTCTGATATATATGTTACAACATGGAAAACAGGAAATTTCATAAGATACAGTGTATTATTCATATACTGACAATTAAGTGTCATAATTTTAGGTCCATCAAAATGACTCCTCATGCTACCACACTCTGCCAGTCCTCCAGAAGTCAGCTCGAGCTTAGGCAATTACATGTGGAGGAGTATTTTTGAGAAACAACACATTTCTTGCGTGTTGCAGTTGTGTTCTATCATCTACCATTTCCAACAGTGTTCAACGATATACTGAAAAACTTAATGTTGTTTTTTTCTTTTAATTTATCACCTGTTCATAGATCTACAAATATTGTGTGTGTGTAAAATATTTCTTACATTGGGGCACGGAGCAAGCCCGTGGCTCTATCTTTAATTTTTAACCAGCGCTGGGAAGAGGTGCAGCTGATAACGAGAATGCACATACATAAAAGCCATCTCTGCCTCGAGCATTTAGGCAACTTATCCGTGACGGTAGCCTGCGTGCATGTTTAGACGCAGGTGATATGCAGACTGTGCATCCACAGCTCTGTATTTTTCTGTATTTTCTCTGGTGAAAAGGAAGACTAAAACAGGCAGCGCTCATTTTAGAAGATTAGATTTTAGAAGGCAACTCTTGGGGCCTGCTTTGGTTGCCTGATAAATAATAAATGATGTAATATCAGATTATATCAGACTTTTCTTGTAGATTTCTTGTAGAATGTTACAAGTTTTCTTTTTGTATCAAGCAGCAAAAAAAAAGAGTTTATTTGCCTAACTTGACATTGCACATCCTACCGTGCACACATTGTGATGTCAGTGTTGATAGTGATGCAAAGCCCAAGTATCAAAACATTCTTCGGAAAAGAAGTTACTAAATAAGTTACATCAGTATAATAATGTAGTTACAGTTTATAGTAATTTATACAAAAATATAATGTGTCATGGCTTAATTCAAATTTACTTCTCTAATTTATTACTTAATTATTAGTGCTATTTATTTTTGTATTTTTATTCCTTTCTTATTCAATTTTTTTGTTTGAGTGTTCTGTCCCTAACATTTTTTAGCGTTGTTTGTAGGGAGCAAGAGATTTAAGAATTTCATTGACAATGACTGTGTGATGTTATTTGTTGTGCAATAACAGTACATTCTTGTATTGTGAATCTTGAATCTTGAATCTTGAATCGTTGTGGCAGATCTGGTGCAATCCCACAGTAGGTGGGTAAAATACCTTTTCTTGTTATTTCAGCATTCCTTTGTTTAACTGTCACCAAGTTTGGTGTCTAAATATCCAGTTTATTTATGGATATTTGCTGAATGTAGTTTAATTCCAGGTCAATAATACACTTTCCAAATGACATAAAAGTTGCATTGGTTGCTTGGACCCCAGCATACCTGCTTTAATGTCAGATTGTAAATAGATGTAAAATACCTGCTCTTTCTAAATTGTATTTTTTTTTTCTTCTGTCCCTTCGCTTCCAGTGCCATGAATCAGCCTGGGCAACAGCTGCTACCCACATAGAGGTCACTTCACCTCTCTTTCCGTTTGCTTCGGTCCAGAGGATGCTGGGAATGTGTCGCGGGCGCAGGAAGTTCCTGGCGGCCTCCCTCGCCCTGCTCTTCATCCCAGCACTCACCTGGCTTTACCTGTCAGTCGGGAGCTTTCAAGGTAGGCACGGATCTCTGACACACAGTGAAAATACATTAATGTATGTAAAAACAGGCTTGGTTTCACTTCCACATCAGTTCTTTTGAAAACTGGATCTGTAATGTACCCAACACATCAAGTGTTTCACTATTTAAAAAAAAAACCTGAGCTAATGTGCACCCGTGTGTGGAAACTGGAACTCGACTCGTCGTTTCTTGCTTTGATGTATTCTCTTCACATGAGGCTGATTAGTACATCACACACTGTAAGGCCACATTTTGATGCCGGTGGGGCAGAATTTAAGCACGCATAGACACAACCTCATTCTCTTGATTTCCCAAGATGCACTGGTTAAACTGTTTTGTTAACTGCTGATTAGCTATGATTGTGCAGGATGTTCCTTGAACACGGAGGGGTGAACTGTCATCTATGTGAACCTTAAGTAACTATTATGTGGTTTTGTTATTTTATCTCTTCATGCAATGCTTTATTCTGTTTGCTGTATGCCTTCTTTTATTACACTGTAGCCAAACTACTTAGTCACTGTCTCTGTTGTTGACAAACTATTCATATCAGGCTGATTTCAGTGAAAATCTTTGATATTTGTCCTCCACCACACATATAAGTAATAATACTCGATTACACTACAAACTAAAATACTATCATGACATTATGTACAATGAAGAAACAGCAGCACAGTTATACTCTGTCATTTTACTCCATGCCCTGATATCAAACATCCAGAATGAGTCCAGAAAGTCTGAAGAAACAAATTTCCTGTAGACAAAGTCACCCTTCCCTCCTCTTTTTCTTCTTGAGGTGGAATATTAATGAATTACTGAGGCCTGTCCAAAGTTGATTACTTCCTCCAGACAATATAGTCCAGGAGTTCTTGGAGCCATTTTAATGACTTTGACTCGCAGGATAGAAATGCTGCAGTAGTGCCATTATTAATTATGATTAAATTGACAATTTTGACTTGGGGTCACAGTCACTGGAGACTTTATATGTGAATATGCTCCCATAATGCAATCGTCACCAAGGTCTGCAAAGTAATTTATTGGCAGTAGACTCCTGGGGGTGGGGAGTAGTTACTGGGAGTTTCATAAGTTGTGAAAGGACCTGACTGCAGGGAGAATCAGCTGTGTGTGAGGCCTGAATGTGTGAGACAGGAACAATGTGCTTCCACTGACTCGGACTCTCCCTTTCACTCTCTCTCTCTCTCTCTCTCTCTCTCTCTCTCTCTCTCTCTCTCTCTCCCTCCCTCTCTCTCTTTCTGACCTCTGCTGTTGTATCTCCACTTAGACTATTGTTTTTTCCTCTTTCGTCTATCTGCCTGCTGTGTTTATTTGTCTGACACAGTGAGGGAGACTGTTGGTCCCTGGGGTCCTCAGTGCTTTGTTTGGATGAGCTGCTACATAGAGTGCAGTATGGTTTTCCCCTCAGAGGGGAGGGTCACTGTGAATCAATACAAAGGTGCTCTGAGTGATCACCTTTATACTATGATGAAATACGCCTGTCCTGATGGGACAGGGTGACAGTGCTCCCATCCATCTGGCACAAGGGGCCAGTAAATGGTTTGATGAGGATGTAAATGGCGTGAATCACCTTCCTTATAACTAATCTAGTTTTAGCTGTCTGTGCCAAAGATGGGAGGTTCATCATATTTGAGTGGCTCAAGTTTCTCTCACTAAAGAGAGTTAGGTTTTCAGACACCTGAGTTAGTTACCCCCAGTTTAATTCTGACCCAGCACACACAGAACATGTGCACCGCAGACTTATATGTTGTTGAACTGAGCTGTGAGGGAGTGCAGCACCTGGGACAATCTACACCACACACACACACACACACACACACACACACACACACACACTGGAGTACTTTATTTAATGACCTCAATTATTACCTTTGCAAGATGAAGATGGACTATTGTGTGAATATTTCCTGACCATGCTATCACACAGTTACTGGTGTTAGCAGAGTGGGGGAGGAAACTCCACCTGTAAAAAAGAGACCACGTGACCAACACACTTTACTGAAATTAAGCTAAACCAACTCTGAGGTCAAGAAAATCACTCGTACCAAAATATTGTTAATGAAGTTAGTCATCCTGCTTAAAAGACATGAACGGCACCGGGCTGACCTCCTTGAGTTAATGACATGTGGCCACGCCTCATTGTCTTCACACTGCCTAGTAAATGGTCATGAACGATTTAGTGGAGATCAGGAACGGATACTCCTGAGGCAGTAAAACAAGAGTTTTTGGTTTGATTTACGACTTGCACATCATAACTCTCTACTTCCTTTGGTACATTGCGAAGAAAAACTGCTTGTTATAACTAATGGAATATACTGGTAATGGCCCAAAATGTGAACAAACATCAGCTAAAAAACAGTGCTCAGTTAGTAACTTTTGTCACTGAACAAAATTTACACATGGCAAGTTTTGTTTTTCTTAAGTTACTCTGAACAAATTATAAACAGTAGGCATTTTGACTTTCCACTGAAATGTTGGTACTGTGTGGTCTGAAGACATCGCCATGCCTCTTAATGACCACTCTGGGGCAGACAGACTAACAAGGAATACATTAGTGACTGAATAAACTAATGAATGAATAAATGAGTAAGAGCTTAAATTACTCCTGAGCATCTTACAAAACAAGTCATAGTTGCGCCTGGAAAATCAAGTAAGTAAATCCCATATTTCATTCAAATTGGCAGTAATGGGGTCTGAAAAAATGCACAATTTATTCAAATTTCACAATGAAATTAAAGCTTTTTTCCCCCCTAAGCTCAGTATGCAAATATTGTTCCCTCCCCATTAATCACATCTCCTATTCATTACTTGATTACTTTGACCACCCTGCCCACTTCACTGAGGTTCCCTTTGAGGTATAGTTGACCCTTGTGAGTCCTGTTTTTGTAAAGTCTTTCATAATCACAGCATTCTCGCTGGTAGATCTAAAGTGGAAATGAACGTTTCTGTATCCTTAGCATGACTCGAGCTCTTACAGATGTCACACAGCAGTCGAGACTACAGAGAACAGAAACAATCAAACATGATGTCAGAGGTTTGTATTGTTCCTACTGCTCATTTACACAGCGATCTATCCATCATGTTGAACCAGAGGTAATCTTCATGACAACATCAACAAGTCAAGGTCCACACACGGGCTGTAATTTTATCTATGTGCCTGAAGGATTCTGTAGTTCGGCTATTTGTGATTGTTGGTTTGGGAACAGTCGCTGTATGTGTATCTGACTCAGATTTGAAACATAAGCCTGGTTATGTGGTTATACTAACTCCCGTAGAGTAAGAGGCAGCCAAACTACATCAAACTAAAGAAAAAAAAAATTGCAAGGCTTATTCTTATTCTTTCACAGTGCCACATGAAGAATATTTATTATAGACACTAACAGTGAAATGGCTCTCCCTTGACCTTTTCAGATTTCTTTTCCTATTAGTCACCTTTTAATTCTACAATACCCAGAGCCTCTCCAGGTTCCATAATCCTGTTGGACCATGAAGGAAAAGCACACTCCACAACGCTCACACGTGTCATCTGAATCCTCCAGAACATGAGAACTAGTTAGGCGGGCGTCATGGATGGCTGCTTTGGTGTGTTGGTGCGCTTCATTTCGTTCTCGTTTGTAAATTCAGCACACGGAGCTCTTTCACCAGAGAAGTGCATGTGAGCTTAAGGGAAGAAGGACCATTGAATTTAAGCTTCCAACTCAGCGGAGTGGATTGTGACATA
>JBAJHX010000002.1:17471623-17495060 GCA_037176925.1 Amniataba percoides | reverse complement strand
ATGAATAGCTAATGCACACTCCCACACTGGATATAAGCTGAGGCCAGAACACCCACCACCAGAACTGAAGAAGCCTCATGGATAAGAGGTGAAACGTCTTCAAGGAAAAATCTGCGTCCAGTTGACCTGATTTCAAACACGTTGGATGAACGATGACCTGGATGAATGAGAACCATCACCGATATCTCAGACCTCCTTTCTTAGAGGGTTTTTGGCTCCTTTACACATCAAGCTAACTAACTCATAGTCATGATATCACTGTCCATTATTGTTCACAAAGACTACAGATATGTTGGCATAAATGTAGCAGAGCTAACAGAGATGACAAGAAAAGGGTTGTGGTGTGCTGGAGCTACTCTCTTAATAGATTTCTGCAGAATTCAGCCTTGACTGTATCTAAACACACTCACACATACAGAACACACCCCTGCACCTCAGGGAGGAATCGATACTGGAGGTAAACAACATCTGACAAATGTAGTGTATGTAATGTTGGCTTTTCACACATGCTGCTGTACTGATACCTCGTTTGGAGACACCTCACACAAAAACCTTTTAGTCTTACGATTTGGGGCGTTGCAAATGCAGTTGGTGGTGTTTTAAAGGACATGTTCATGTTTTTTCAAGTTGGCCTTAAGCACTAGATTTAAACAGGTTCATCATCCCTCAGTCTGGCCTTTAAGAGATCGCTTCCTAAAAAGCTTCTAGTAGATCTTGCAATCTTGCAAAATTGTGTGCCTAACTGAGGAGACGAGGCATCAGCAGTCTGAGTCAAATGAATCTAATCAAATCTTCCAAGGTTATGGTCTTCTGATAGAGAATCTATGAATACATACATGTAGAAATGTATACACACACACTGTTAATGGAATGAAGAATACATGTATGAGAGGCTCAGAGTGGAATAGCTTGCATATATCTCTGAAGGTCATCTCTTTTGACATACTCTGCAGACATTTCAAGAAAATCCCAAGTCACTTTCAATTCATTAAAATCACTTAGAGAGATGACAAGGCCAGGGCCACGTTATGAGTCACTCAGTCACTTCAATTATTGTCTCTTCAGGTGAAAAGTAATAACCCTGCTGCTTGTCTTGCAGAAAAGGCTCTCCAGTGTCAGAGCTTCTGATAAGAGAACAAACAACGGGGATGGAGAACAGTCACTAATCACTCCACACACTCACACACACCCACACCCTGTCTGAAATGTATAACATCCCCACATGAAATAATAATTCAGGCGCTGAGCTGTGTTTAATAATAGACAGGGAACCTTGAATATGCCTGGGATTGAGTGAACTGTTTTATATTGGTTATATTGGGAGGATTTCTAGCATTGATCTGATCCTGGCATTGCCAGTTAATCCAAACTGAAAAAGCACTTGTTTCACACCAAGCTGTAAAACCGCTTAAAAAAGACCCAGTGATTGAATGAACAGTGCAACATGCAACATATTTGCCCTTTCAGCACCTGTGAACGTATTAATGGGGTGCAGGGAGCCATTTTTTTAAGCTCCACATACTGAACTGATTTCAGAGCACGTTGCAGTGTCACTTGCATCTTTGGAGAGGAGCTGGAATATGTACACTGTCATTTTCAAAATAAGAGACAAAATATATATATGCAATAATGCAGAGTACCACAGAATATATCTCAAAGACAGCGAGACATAGCCTGCAGAGACTCAATATGGACTCCGGATGCTCATTTAAGACCCCATGATCCCAGCTCCAAACTGGTGACATCCAGCAGACTGCAGCATTCAGTCCCACACTTTCAACCAAGTTCTCATTACTGTAACCACTCTTCAGTCACTTTATGAATGCATAATATAATGGTGCTCAAATAACTGCTATTACCTCTTTGTGTTTCCATTTATATATTGTTATACATGTCTGTTTATATTGTTCAAGAATATCTTTATATTGTATTTGTTATGTTTATTTATTTTTACTATAGCATTTGCCTCATATACAATATATTTACATTTGGTAAACCATTGCTGTGTATATATTTAGGAGTAAAATGACCTGCCTATTCAGTTTATCCATTTTATCACATCTGAAAACCTGCCTCGCCAGTATCATATGTATATTTGTTATATTTCTACTCTTACATAATATACATTACAGATACACATTTTCCAAAAAAATTATGGCAAATGTATCCTAATTACTGTGGCTGGTGTTAGATGCTGCTTAACTGGTAAGGGAAATAAAACAGACAGTAACAGGAAGCTCTATAAAGTGTGTGAAAGGTTTGCACTCCTCTTTACCTGCAATGAGTCACTGATCCTTGAGCATTTGCGCCCCCTAGTGGTTAAAAGGTTAAACTAAAAAATAAAACAGCTGTCAATAAATCTGTGTATATACATATATATATACACACACACACACACACACATATATATATAATTATTAGTATTACAGTGTGTTTCCCACTTGTCTGATTGTCTGCCTGAGTTGTGTCCTGCATCCCACACACCCCTGCGTGCACTGTGCATATAAGTAGTATACTTCTTCCATCATTAACATGACCTGCTACTTCTCAGGTTTGAAATGCAAACCTACCAGGTTACATTCTGCCTCGAAGAAGAAGAAACACTTGCACAGAGCAAATACAGAACAACTGTGGCCTTCTCTTGTACCCCAAATGAAATGAATAGATAAATAGATAACTAGAATGACATCCAGTATATCAGTATATGCTATATGTTCTATTCTAACAGCTCAGTCCATGTAGGGCTAGTCATCATTTGAAGTCTATGAATAGTGTATGACTATTCACTTTTAAGCTTGTTTCCATCAATTCAGTCCCAGTAGAGGTTTCATCTCATCTTCTAATTTGTGTCTTAGTGGTGGGTTTGAGCTTTAAAGAGTTATTGAAAAAGAATGAGAAACATGTTTTGGGAGGTTCACTGACTGACAGTTGACTCAGACATCCTTCAGGCATTATGACTGCTGCCTGTTTATCACTCAGCTCCACTCAGGTTTCCTCACTTTTGCCATAAATCGATTTTCTTGCTGCAGATGGAAATAATCAAACCATATATACCCCTATATATCCATTCAAATATGTTTTTCTACGGTCTGTGGATATAAAGGAGTAGAAAAAAAGAAAATATGATTAGTCATTAGTTTATTTTTGGGTTTAAAAGAAGACTTTTTGGGGAAAATTGTCTGAAAAACACATATTGCAACAATATTGCTGATTATGCTGATCAATCCCTTCTTCACAGATGAATGTTGTGCACAGTGAATTACAGTACAGCACATTGTGGAAACAACAATCAACACATTTCACTCTTTTTTGTGACAAATGTTGCAGTTTTCAGGCTGGCTAAAAAAAAGCTTCCATGTGCTCCCTCTGAGTCAAAGAGGGACCTAATGCAGGTAAACATGCAGGATGTGACGCCTTCATGTTTCAGTAGAAGGTTGTCCTTGTACTGAAAAGTGAGTAAACCTGCTCATTCTTACCGTCCTGTGCAGAAATCCACTCATTAACGACTTTATGAGCTCTTTGAGTGTGATCAGAGCATAAACTCCAACCCTGGGAGAGAAAATGATTTAAGCCTTAGGGGTTTAGACTTCTAAAAGCCTGAAATATCAATGATGCAGGCTATGTGGTTTCAAATGGTCCACATTATTTTCCTCCCCAGACTCCCGCTCTAATCCAGTTAGGTCCTGTTGGCTTCAGGTTCTGGCAGTTGAGTGAGTGCTGCACGTGAATCAGCATTTGTGGATTGATAACAAAGTCCTGTTTGACCGTGGAAGCACACAGAGGAGCGTCACTGTGTGTGAGGCCCCATCCAAGCACTGTCAACTAAACAAAGAGGACGTGCTGAATATTGATGTACTGTCAGCCTTTCATATGATGCTAACAGTCACACACAAAAGGTTTTTGGAATGCATTGCTTCAGTTTGTGCTTATCCTATACGGGATTTTTCTTATGTTTCAATGAAGAGGCGAGTTAGGAATAATACATGGAAAAGGGGGAAAACACAAAAAGTGCAGTGTGTTTTCCACATGGGTCAAAAAGAAGCTGCACTTTCCAAAACTAGAACATATATAACTTCACATGCTTGAAATGAAAAAAAAAACACAGTTAACATACTTGTATGGTTCTATACTGTTAGTGATACACAGAGACACATTCTCCTCAACCAAATATGTATGATACACATACACACCAACCACAATGGATGATGCAAAAAGAGGATCTGATTAAACAGATTTTGATTATGTGGAACATCCCAGCTGAATGCATGGATACATGGGTAAATAGGTACTGCAGGTCTCGCTGTGTCAGTAGGTTCATGTGGCTCTGCTGGCAGTCACAACTGTCACAGCAGCACGCCTGCCTCTCCAAAGCAAATCAAGTGTGAGCCAGGCACTCCCTATAGAGGCATTGTGGGACGTCCAGGGTCCGCTGGACAATATGTTGGTCGAGTCTTCTGGATCAGAGGTGTCACAGGGGTTTGAGGAAGCCAAACAGGAGGCACTCGTGGTGGACATCTGCTGAGTGGACGAGGGTCGGTGATCCAAGAGGCTCGACGCACTGCTGCTGAGAACAGGAGAGCAAGGAGGACAGATAATGACTATCGCAGGGTTTGGTATAGATACATGCAGCAAAAGACTGTTGTGTGTTTATGTGATCTACAATCTAAAGGTAAAAATCTAACTCATTTGCATTGTGTTCAATTATCATATGTGTGGAAAGTGGGAAAAAAATTGGATTAACTGAAGTTTTCCCATGACGACTGTGCTAATTTAAATGTCAGGGCCATCAAAGTTATTTCAATTCATCCTGTGGGTGCAGTGATGTCTGTGCTAAATTCCACTGCCATGCCTCCAGTAACCTGGAATGAAAACCTCATGGTAGAGGAAATGTCAGGGGATTCACCAAAGTCAGCAGGACTTATCCTCTGGGACCATGAACGCTGTGCAAAATGTAATCTGTAATGTAATGTAATCTGTGTGAGAGTGATGAGCAACTAGTGAGGCTGTATCATAGCTGGAATTGGAAAAGCAAACAGTGGTAGATTGTCCCACATATAGACCAGCTCAGCTTTCTTGGATATAAATGTCTAAATATCACCCCCCCCTCCTGTTGCAGGCTGTTGTCCAAGATAACTGGGCTTTATAATCCGGCCTCAGATTCACCAGACCATATTTTTCTATCCCTGGTGACTGTGTTGAGTAACTGGAGAAAAATGAGACAACTCATGGCAGAAGGGGGGGGGGTTTAGAGAGAGCACTGAGAATCAGTCTCTCGGCTGTGACGTTGCTTTTACCTGTGGAAGGAGCTGAGGAGGCTCAGAGGCTCAGCTGTGGGGAGGAAACGAGGAGCGGCACTGTGGCAGAAGGCTACTGACGATCTGCAAGAGACTGACATTGTAAGACAGACACACAGCACACATACTCAAATATTTTTAAAGTTTAAACATGAAAGATAATGAAGGATGATAAAGCACTGTCCAAAGTAAAAACACTTACCTACACATTTGATTTAGTATTTTTATAGCAAGTCTTTTTTGAGATTTGTTGTGTTTGACATGTCATGATGAGGGGCTATATTATGAAGTACACTGTATCATGGTCTTGATCGTCTAACTACAAACTAATGTTATGAAAATAATTATTCCTATTGTGGAATAATGGAGAATGATGATCAGTCACAAAATACGACAAACAAAGTATTAATTCATAGATATTTACAGTCTATATTAACATATCACTGTACAGTTAAAGCTTTAAAATACTTGGCATGTACACGTGCATGTAAAATGGTCAGAAAGCAAACAGGCATCAGACACATTTAGTGGTAAGACATTTAACAGTCTGGATGTTTGCACAGCAGGGCATCAGCTCAGAGTGTTACTCCCAGCATGACCAAGAAAGGCATGAGCACAGTCAAATAAAACTGTTATTCCATACTTTAGTGTGACATGGTCAGTATTGTAAGGTGATACTGTGACAGGAGAAAGGAGTTTTAGCTGAACAGACATTTCTTTAACATATCTGATTTTAAATGCTTTGAGCCGTAAAGTCATATCCTCTAACTGTGCAACATTTGACAGAAGACTAAGTCAGAAAAAGACAGTTTATGCAATGTTAGCTCTGCAGAAAAATCCAAACTGGTTCATTGATATCATGATGTCTACTCAGACGCTCTTTTGTTGTTTGTTTGTACTTTGTTGTCTTTGCTGTCTATTTGATGTCTGCACCATCTGACCTGTTGTCATGTGGACATACAGCAGCCAGCTGATGAGACTTATTGTGTTTTAAAAGGGTCAAATCTTTGTCGAGACGCTGCTTTCTACACTCTGTGCTGTGAGGAAAGTCACGGTATGTTATAGGGCTATATTTGTTTTTTCTGCAAAAGAAAGGAATCTCTGCTGATAATGAGAACAATCATGTTATTTACTTTAGTTCACTGTGATTGGTTTGCTTTCAAGTTATTTTAGTTCACTTTACTTCTTTGATATTTTATGTACAAAATATCACACAGCCACAGATAATCCCAAATTTTCAAAAAACAAACAAAAAAGACTTTTACTCCACTGATGCATATTTAACAGTATGAGAAAATATAGCTTTGCTTTTTGACTAATGACAGTTTCAGTTCCTTCTGTACAGACAGGAATGTGAACACATTTGGTTCCCTTTGTCGCCACTACAGTCTTTTTTTTACAAAGGTCTCTTGGTTAATGTAGCTGCCTTTTAAAAATTCTAGCCTACTGTTTTTCAGAGATACTCAACTGTCATGGCCACAAACTAAGCAAGAGCAATATGCCAACTATTCAGAGATGTTCACTGATATCGCTGACTTTCCCAGCTTACACTCTGATAAACTGCACTTCTTTGGTTCTGTCAGATTCAGTCAATGAGATTTCTCTTTGTTGCTTTATGAAATGTCTGTTTGGGGAAAACTCCAACCATTTAACTATAATAAAGTAGGTGTCTTCAAGACCATCCAAAAAGTAAAGCTTTAGAGCAATAATTGAACATTTTGGGGAAAATAATCATACTAAGTTTTGAAATGAATATTGTCACCAACATATTATAGTGAGCACAGAAATATTTCTTCTGCAATGTAATATTTCTCTCCTCCTAAACTTACATGTGTTTAAACCCTGGAAAAACCATTTCATTCAGTCCAAATAAGGCTGTCACCTGCAACACGTGTCTGCTGCCTTCAATCTTTTCCTTTGGGTCTTATTTGGAACAATGCATGCATGTACATGAGGACATTGCAGAGCTGCTGTTGCAGCAGGTGTACCATGGGGCAGAAAACAACATTGACAGACGTGAGGCCTCTGACTGGTTAAATTTACATCCAATCAAAATTTTCAGTGATGTCAGAGAAGAGGGAAATGTATGTATTTGTATGTTTCTGTCAGCTGTGTTTAGCAGAGAAAGGGTGTCACAGAGAGGAGATCACACCGGTTTCCTTCTTTTACCTCAAATACACGTTACAACCACACAAGACACTAACACTCCTGCTGAGTGCACTTTTGTCTCACCTCAACTTTCCTTCAGTTTCTTGTCCGTTTGAGATGTAAATAAAGGTAAATGTGTCTCAATATAGGAAGTATTAGTTATCTGTGTGATAATTATGTACTATTGCTGACTAGCTGATGCAAAAACAGCCGAATGCACAAAAAGAATTTAAACTTGATCAAAAATATATCAAACTAACATCAGATATCTTCTTTTCAATAAAGCATTGAGCCACAAATCAGTTCCAGATGGCTGACTGTATTTTATTAAGGGACCATGATTTAGCTGTTTTTAAACTCATTACTGCTGACAATTTTCAGCTGTGACGTTTTACATGTTTTTGTTTTTCCTACATCCCAAGCAGACACTCATTTTTTTAAGTGTGTTGCATTAGCTCACAGTAACGATGAAACTCACAAACTCACAAACAGTGAGTGCTGACATGATGTTCTGCGTCATTACGTCCTGGAACGTGCTCATTCTTAACTCACCATATGGCACTTTTAGTGACCTGTAAGGTTAGTGTGCTCTGTTACTGCACAGTCAAAAACATTTATTCCATATGAGAAAGGTTTGTAGTTTACAGTGTTTACCAAAGAGGCCACTTTATCCAGTGGAATTGCTGAAACCTTTCTTTGTCATCATAAATCACCTGCCTGATATTTCTCTCCACCTGCCAGGGAGCTAATTTCATTACCTACAATGAAATGTTTTGAATATTTTCATTATTATTATGTCTGTTCTGTGACATGCAAAATGATTTATAGTGACGTGATCAGGACACACAAGTTTCAAGTAACTGTGAGTTCATTTCCACACTGTGTGAAATAAATAGAAAGCAGTGTTTGAGAGGAAGGAAAAACACATAGAAAATCTGAAACCATGCACATTGTGCAAACCAGTAAAACACTGATGCCATCCCCTAATGGAAGTAATACACATTTCCTGCTAACTATGTGATTCACATCACGGTCAGGCTTCGAGGAAGTGGATGAGCTCTCGTGCTGACTGTGAGTGCAGTAAAGATTAGAGAGAGGTGTGAATGTGACCATCCAGTCCAACACCGTGTGTCTTACACATTTTGTGGTCATACATCTTTCATAATGTACCATTAAGAAATCACTGATAAAGCCATAGTTTATAAAAAATGTAAGGAACACTCAAATGTCCTTTGCTCTGTAAAATTAGATTGCAGACATAGAGCTTTAATGGTTACAGTAAAAAAAAAAAACTTAAAAATAAAAAAGCAAGATTCTGGCCCATCAGGGCAAAGATCATTTTCAAAAGAGCCAATGAGAAATCTGGCAGATAAAGGTGCCTGTCAATTCAGTTTTTGCCCCATGTTGCATATTGAAAAACTGGTGTGTTGTAGGTAAAAGATTGTGTCCATTTACAGTGTCAGACAATAGTCAAGAGTAAACAGACAGCATTCATAGTCTGAATGAATAGAAGGAAAGACAGAAGAAAATGCTGATTAAAGGTTCAGTGATGCAAATGGATAAAAAAAGGAAAGTGTACATCTGAGTTTTAGTGGACATGTTTCCCAAGTCAGACAGCACAGAGACAAAAAATATCTACTGACAGTTGCAAGAAATATCTGACTTTGCTGAGTCATTGTCAATCCCACTGAAAGTAAACCAGGCTAAAAACAAGAACACAGAGAACTTTAGCTTGAGGATGAATGAAAAATAAAGGAAAGACAATAGAAAAAAGTTTTTTTCAGACAGACTTTTGTTATTTGGTTACACTGTAGGTACTGTATAACAGGCTTTGTAAGGCACACACAGACACAGGGAATACGGTATCATGTGTGCTGAACTGGTAGGATCTGAGTTATGATGTTAACCAGCAGTTAAAGTACATCAAAAATATTTTAAGAAATTAGTTTGCTCTCGGGTCAGAAGAGAAGATGAGCATCAGCTGTGTCTCCAGTGCAGAGGTGTGGACGTACTAACTGCTCTGCTCTCTGGTGATCAGGCCATGAGAACGGGCAGCAGAGGGGAAAAACATTCACTTGACTCGTATCTCTGAGTCAAAGATATCGGAAAGAAGGAGAAAAAATGATGACAAACTCCTGTCAAAATGGTCCCAAAGCCACAGTAATCTAGTTATCAAAATAAAAGCCAATATTACCTCAAATTCAGTCAGTTCAGCAAATTACAACAGGTACAACCTGTTAGGTTTGGTTTTCACTGTAAAAGTAGGACAATTATTTCAATTTTGCTGGCATGAATGCAGCATACGACAGTCTTTTCAACCTGCCTCCAGGTTTGAGCTAAGCTAAACTGTCTCTGCACTGGACACCAAGATGACTTTGATACCAATCTTCTCACGTGACTCTGGGTAAGATGTACAACTACAATATTTCTAAGAACTGAAGAAATCTTTCCAAATGTAACGTGACTACCTTCACTCTAACTTTCAATCTCACGTGAGAGATCTGTTCTCTCAGTCACAATGATATGATGCTGACAGTCACTCTGCTTGACTGGGATGTGTCACATTCCCTGAGTTTGGTGCAGTGCCGTGAACAAGCCTTCACATAAGCTGAGTACATTCATACTGTGTTACTTGGAGGGACCTCTGTAGATGGCCTCAGAGGCACAAGAGGGTGCTACATTGTGAGTTTATCAGTACAACTCTGAAGTCACTGAGTCCAAATAGTCTTGAATCATTTCCTCTTCATGACAGTGTGTGGATATAAAGGTACCAAGTCATGTGGTCATGTGGTTGAACTTTTCTCTTCATGAAATAAATTCCTTAATTTTAGCACATGGTTCCTACTTTAGATTCTAACCAGTGTATCTGGTGGAGATTAAGGTAAATGAAATTAAGGTAATTAAGCAAGATAAGCTGTCTACTCTGTATGTCGATGATATGTGGGAGAAAAGCAACTTTTTAGGTGTTTTGAGGTGGATTAAATAGCAACTTTAGCTGTACTGTTCGATAGTTGATGTACTTGAAGCAGGTTCAATGTGGTTCAGGTTCAAAATGAGGAGAAAAGCTAATTCAGACTATTGAGACACATCCCAGAGTTAACTCAGTCATATTGCTTCCCCGTACAGCAGAACATGGATTTCAGCTAACCGGTCATATGCCGTGTTTGAATGCTCTCCACCTCCCTTCCTCATAATCATAAGCTCCTCCCTGCCATGTCCTTCATGCCTGCACCTCTATCAGATTTTTTATGTTTGTTTGTTTTAGGGGAAGGAAATCTGCAGTAAAAGAGCATCCAAACGTGAACGTGCATAGCTGAGTACATGGCTATATAGGAACAGACCACTAGGTGGTGCTAGAGATAAACAAAAAGGGCTGAAGCTTGATGGTGTTACGGATCCTGGGTAATAAATGAAGAATACTCACTGAGGTGCACTTCAGCTACACTTTAACTATGTAGTGTGTACCAATGATTAATCCGTCACTCCTTGTCCACTGCTGTCTGTTCATATGTGTGTGTGTGTGAGACATTATGAAACACTACAGGAGTCAGTTTGCTTATTGGACAGCAAAGCAGCCTTCAAAAACCAGCTGACTCACCCTTAATGATGTGCATAGGTGTAAAAGAAAATGCATACACTTTTCTCTTTTACTGCTGTGACCGAGTCCAACAGCACGAATGCCTCTGAGGTGTCATTTGAACCATACTGAACCCTTAAGTGTCCAAGTGCCGCATCAACAAAGACGAATGCCTGCTCTGAGAGACATGTGGTTTACAGTGTTTGTGTATACAGTGTATGAGACTCACTACAAACAGAGTGGATATTACATTGAATATAGAGGACTGTATTTAATGTGTCATGGCCCTCAGTCACGCCTATGAACGTCTCCGCCAAGTGTCCACACAATGTCTCTGTGTTCTCATCACTTCATGCATGTTTGGTCTCAACCTGAAGAACCTAAATTCTAAAAACTCTCATTAAAAAGTCTCTACTGATGTCCTCCTGTGGACCAATCAGCCGCCTCAGAATAAAAGGAAGGTGGGGCCGCTTGTGCTCCGTATGTCAAATCCCTGAGCAAAGTCACTGAACATTCAGAACCCATTAGCCAAAGCTTAGGCACAGGAAACAGGAACTTGGAAACAGGAAACCACTGTCCTCCTCTCTGTGAGCCCAAACTCTCTCACATGACAAAAAGAGAAGGATGATGGTAGTTGCAGTTTTAGTGTCAATAAGGAGCCTGGTGGAGAGGCCTCGAAAGGCTCATTGTAAAGGATTTAGGATGGGGGGTCAGTGTCGGGGCCGGTGAGAACTGTAGTATCTGGGGTAGAGCGGCGTGTAGTGGGTGGAGTGGCTGTACGAGGTGGAGGTGCTGGAGGAGAGGTAGGAGCTGGACGGGGTGAAAGCAGGAGAGGAGATGTAACGTGGAGAGGAATAGATGTGGGAGGAGGACGGAGAGTAGGAGGAGGAGTAAGAAGAGGAGGAGGGAGTGTAGAGGACAGAAGAGCGTGTCAGGGTGGACAAGGGCCGAGTTCGGGGCGAGGGGGTCCACGTGGAGCGTCTGAACCCCAGAACGGGAGACCGGTAGGGAGAGGAGGGGGCGGATCCTGGCGGGGGGGGGCGGGCGGTGGCGGTTGATGAGGGAGAGGCATTAGAGTCTGAGGTGTAGGACCTGGAAAGGCCTGAGCTACGGGGCAGAGCGGGGGAGATGTTGACGCTGATACTCTGGGAGTCAACGACAAACGTCCGCACCCCCAGAGTCCACTGAGAGTGAGCCAGCCTCAGGGGGGTTGAGGGCGGGGTCCTCGCTGAGGGAGGGGAGGGGGCCTCCAGAGATGGGGGGCTCTCTGGTGCTGAAGGGCCAGCCAGTGAGGCGACCGATGGTAAGGACGGACTGCGAGGGGGTATGTGTGATAAAGGGGAGGTAAGAGCTGAGGCCAGAACCGCGGCAGCGGCGCTGACCACAGATGGACTAAGAGACACGGCAGAATCACCAGGAAGAACTGTGGTAGGACTAGTAAGGCCAGAAGGGGGGAGGCTGACAGGGGCCAAAGCCGACGTGGAGCCTTGGGCTTGGTCGGAGGCTGTAGCTGAAGCCGGGGGACTTACTTTGGGGGTGCTGGTCTTCCCGCGGGTCAGCCGGCCCCTGCGGGTGCGGTGGGTCTGCTCTTGATCGAAGGCCAAATCCTCAAGCCGCTGCGTGAGGGCCAGTTTCTGCTGGATGGCCATCCGCAGGAGGGAGTTCAGGGTCTTCTTCTCATCCTCGGCTGCAGCCAGCTGCCTCTGCATCTCGTCCAGCTGGGTCACGTACTCGTCACACCTGGAGACAGGAAGCGTTCAGCAGGTGGAGTGTGAAACCAAATGACAGCGAAACAGAAATAAGGAAAGGCCCACAATCTGCTGTTAAATTAATGTTAACTAGTTTGACATTCTGTAAAATACACTGTATCTATACAGAAATACGCTTCACATAACTTCCTACAGATACCTCTAACCCCTGTTTCTTTAACTCCTCATTTATTGCATGTGTCCACAAATAAGTTATATTGTGTAATAAGTGAGTATTAGAGAGACCTTGGTAGCCTTAGACAGTGCAAAACTAGCTGATTCCCACTTCTTGTCTACTCCCAGAAATGGCGAGCTGAGCTTAGCAAAGAGTGTTTTTGATCGTCTTATCCAACATGAGCTCATTTTCCACAAGGTCAACCAAAATGTGACTTCAGGGAGTTTGTTGAGAGAAAATCTAGCTCATTAATAGACAGATTCGTGAAAGACTGATATGAGAAAGACAATGTTCAGTGTGTGTTCAATGGAGAAACCTTGATATTGCAACTTTAAAGCTGCATTAATTGATTTCTGGGTTGCTCAGAAGTAGAGCTGAAGGCTGCTCTGTGTCTTCATCACTGCAAGAACATGTTACGCAAGTCATCTGATTTATTGTTCTGCTAAAGAGCAATGGACAGTGGGCTGATGTTAGCTTCTGTTTGGACTCTGACCTGGTGGCAAACATGGCCCGCAGAGAGGAGAAAGTGGCAGCGTCCTCCTTCAGGGCCTTCAGCTCGTTCCTCAGCTTCATCATGGTGTCAGTCACCATGGACTTCTCGGCCTCATACTTACTCTTCAGGTTGGCCAGAGCCCCCTCTGCAGTCTGGGTAGACACACACACACACACACACACACACACACACATAAAGATTTATTTGAATGTTGAATGTGCCACTCCCAAATAACATTGTATTGTGTTGCTGTTGCTCTTTAAATACTCCACAGGAAGTGACTCTTACAGCCTGTGCAGGCTGAGTCATTGTGTAATCGTAGCTGTCATAGTTTCAGTATTTAATCCAATGGTAGACTTTCTCTAAGTGGATCATGTTTATTCTGAATTGTATCACTGATGCACACATTCTTTGATGGGAAGTCATATAAAAAGGCAATTTAAACTAACAGCAACGGGTTCAGGCCAAAGTGAGTTTGTCCACATTGGTTGATGTGTTTGAGGAGAAGATAGGCTTGTAAAGAGTCAGGCTATAAACTGCTGGACTCATTCCCTAAAAGCCTCGTTAAACTCAGCATGTGGCTGTTTCTAGATTGTATTTTGTCCATTTTTTCTTTGTATGTGGTGACAAAACAAATCGGGGCTGATAAGGATCTAATGACATTGTTTTTAAACAGAAATACTTCACATGTTGGGTGAACAGTCTCTTCTAACACATTGCCACATGTGTACAACTCCAATTCCAGGTGAGAAATCTGAGAGGAGTGGAAATCTATTTCTTCTTCTGTTCAATCAGACAGGCGGCACATGTCTCACCTGTTTGTTAGCCTTGAGCACGAGTCTGAGGGTGGCTATCTGCTCTCTCTTGGTGCTGAGTAGAGACTTCAGCTTCAAGATCTCCTCCATGCAGCTCTCCTTATCTTTGTCCATGAGCGGGGCCAGTTCCCTGGCTGCAGCTCTCTGTCTGGACAGCTGCAGAGACCTGTCTACTGCCCGCTGCAGGTGCTTCACCTGTGCAGAAGATAATACGATACACAGCTGTCTATTTCATTTTGTAGACGCTTAAGTGGAAAAGTGAGAGGGGAGAGAAAGGATGTTATTAAGGGATAGACGGTGGAGAAGTGAAAGAATGAAGAATTTGGCCAAAAGGAGGGGCTTCATTCATGGAAAACTGCTGAGGAAAGTGGAGTGCTTGAGAACGAGAAGGTTATGTAAAAAAAAAAAATATGATATACATGACAGACATGGTTGAAAGAGTAGAGGAAAGAAAGGAGAAGGAAGATGAGAACTGTGTTGTACCTGGTCTCTGACGATGGAGTTGAGGTTGTAGATGTTCATGGGCTCCCTGCGCAGCTCACCAGCTGGCTCCAGGGCGGGGGACGACGATGATGATGATGACGACGAGGCACTGATGCTGGGTGAGCGGGTCGGAGGTGTGCAGGGCGGCAGGCTCTGCTCAGACGGCATCTGGAGGCCCTCCCTCCCCCCCTCCCCAGATAAGGGCTCCTTGGATGGAGACTCCGAGGGGCTCCGTGACTCCCCGCTAGTTGAGGTTGCCGAGGCGACAGCAGCCAGCCTCCTGGCGAGGCGCGGTGTGAGGAGAACTTTGCTGTTGTCCGAGGACATGGCTTTAAGACTGGCACTGAGGCCTCTTAGCCCTCTGCCTTGTCTAAAAGAAAAAGAGAGTGAATTCAAATCTTTTATCCTGTAGAAACATTTGCATCATATCTCACATCATATCTGCAGCAGATTATTGTGCAGCATCAAATGCTTATGAATCAGCCTCAGAGGCAAAAAAGTGACCTAACCAGAGTGCCTACGAGAACAATTCTGGGAGGGGAGCTGACAAGTTGCCTGACTGAGGAAACAACATGAAGCTGGTGATAGATGGAGTGTGTTACCAGGTTAGGTGGAGGTCTTAGCAATGACCACTGGCTTTGGTAACTGGTTGAGACATGTGATGTCACAGGCCGGGGACATGAAATTTGATTTTGAAGTGGCTGCTTAGAGCGACAAGAAGGTTACTGCTGCTCAAGAGCTACACAGGTGCCGGACAGCTGCAGCAGGAGAAGCTGGTGTGGGAGTAATGAAGCAAAAACCTGCATGTGAAAGAAGTTCAAGATGCCATGGCAAAAGACTCAAAGACAACTCAAAAGAGGGGAGGCAGAAATGTGAGCATGTACAGCTTTGAGCATAGAAAGAGAGATGCTGTATATGAGAATATATGAGAACAGTCCTGAGGCACCTCTCTGCAAGATAGACCACCATGAAATGCTGCAGGCTCTGGACACTGGAGGCTTTTCTTTGGTGGCACACCTTCAAGCGTACGCTCCACATACGCCACAATACCAGAGGAAAACTACAACCAAATTACCCAAGTCAAAAGACAGCTCAAGAACCTGATTCTTGGAAAAATGTATGGTCTTTAATTTCTGCTGTTGTAACAAGCTTTAAAGACAGGAGCTCTTCATGGATAATGAATGATAACAGATTTCATGGGTGCATTTTTCTGGGCTCCATGTCACTGTGACTTTGAGAGATCTTGCTCCCCTTTTTGACGCTGCATGTAATAAAACAGTGTGACCTGTAGTAGTCCAGCATGACACGGTTGGGGGTCTCATTGTTGCACAGACACACGTGGTGGTACAGCTGGGCGAGCTCCTCACTCAGCGTCACCAGCTCATCCTGGGCTGCGTTCAGGGCCGCCTGGCTCTCACCGGCTGCCGACTGGGCTGCTTGTAACTCCAGCTCCAGGCTCGAAATCTGAGAGAGGAGGAGAGGAAATCTTTTATCACAGTAACTGAATCTCATATTTCAGCAGACAGTCGGGGTCACATGGTCACCTTTTCCCGTCCGTCCCTGCAGCTCTTCTCCAGTGAGGCGATCTGCTTCTCCAGCTTCTGGAGCTGACTGTTTCGTCTCGGCTTCTCCTCCGATGCCTCCTCCACACACTGAGCCAGTCTGTCGTGGAGGGCTTTCACCTCTGTCTTCAGCTCCACCACCTCCGTCACGGCCACGCGGTACTTGCACTGTAGAATCTCAAGCCCTGGCGTCTGGTATGAAAATACCTGACTTTTGTTCAGTGTCTCGCTCTTGTCCTCCTCAGATCTTCCTTCTTCTTCAGCTTCTTCCTCGTCCTTGTCCAGATCCATCAGAGCCTCGGGGTTGAGCTGCAAGCCGGCGCCGGCATTGGTTTCTTGGTTTAGGTGGGCCCTCCGATGCAGACGGCGCAGAGCAATGACTTTCTGGCTGAGGCGGAAGGCCTTGTCATGCTGCTCTGTCAGGGCCACCTGGCTGTGTTGGAGCTGAGTCTGGGACTCCTGCAGGCTGCCCATCAGTGCTGCTTTTTCCCGTTCAACCTGACGGGGGCAGGAGTGAGATTCAGTAAAAGCGTATATGGTTCAGTATGATGCCGGAAGTTACCGTACCATTTAACACATCAAATTCTGACTTTTAAATTGGAATCTCTTACTAAACAGCTAAAAGGGTTAGTTACATTCTACAGCTTCATCTTCAATTATTTCAGATTTCAGGTTCAGGAGGTTTGCACTGACTTTGCAACTCACTGTCCTCAATTCATCCATTACAACAATCGAATGGGAGAATCTAGTCGTGTTCCTGCGACTTGGTCTGTATCACATATTTGCAAATATTTACTTTGGGAAACTGCTGTGAGACTCATCAGGTCTGCCTCAATCAATTCTTTCAACCAATTAATCTATTTGTTGTTTACCTTAACTGAATGATCCAACAAGAGTCATTAAGAGAGGAATCAATGAGGGAGAAGCAAGAAAAGAGAGGCACTCTTCTCCATGAAAACATACAGACAGGTGACAAATTAAAGAAAAAAACATCCTCAAAACACTGGCCCCTGTACTTTATATATTTTTCTTATTAAAGTAAAAAACTTCCATCAGGTGTAAAGAAATGGCATTGCTGCACAAAAGGGGATTCATTAAGATTTAAAAAGAGGATCCTGGACAGCAGCAGAAGAGGCAATGAAACCCACCCATCTATTGGTCAATAGTGTAGAGTGTCAGCGGAGATATAAATAAGCTCTTCCTATAAGCCAGCCTACCAGAGAGGCTGCAGGGAGCAGACATGGATGGAATTACACCCACAGGAACTGAGGCAGATGCACACAGATGTGTATATACACACACATCAAGCTTTGTTGGGATTTGAGATGATTTATGCATTCAGCATTTGGTTGGTGTGTTTGAGAAATATAATGTGAGTTTGGGAACTTGGGATAGAAAAGTGTTTCATGTTTACAATTCTTCTGAAGATTAGATGGAAATTGTTATTATTATATGCTATTTGTCAGTAGGAAGAAAACTGCAGACATTTACAGTGATTGGGCTTATTGTCCTTCCCTCTGAAACTGGATAAGATCAGGAGCAGTGAGCTTCACAGGGCCTGGTAAAAGTATGATTGCCCTGCTAAACAGCAACTTTCTTCACAGAGAAAGAGTCATCCAGTCCTGCTTCCTCCACCTGAACACCATGTCAAAAATCAACTCTTTCCTCTGTCATCTGGAGCTTTGCAAGGTTATACATGCTTTAATACCAAGTCTTGACTACTGCAATTCACTGTTTTCAGGGTTAAGAAAGATGTCACAATTACTCAGGCTTCTCTTCACTGCTTACTCTGTTGATTTTAAAGATTTACTTTTAATTATTCATGGTTTGCCACCTAACCTTTTCCTAACGCCTGCCTTAAAACCAAAGTTGGGTCACCTCAGCTTTGACAAAAAGAAAGAGGAAAGACAGAGAATGAAGGAAAAAATGGTTTTGTGTGATTAAACTGTTCTGTACCACCATCCTCAGAGGAAACCATATTTCTAGCATTCAGGCTGTAAATCATTTTTCAGAGCATCAGTATGTTGGTTGCTCTGTCTAAAACATTTTCTTTAGGAAATAATGTGCACAGGGTTGATCAGAGAGCAGACTCACCGTCATCAGTTGCTGCTTGAGCTTCTGGATCTCTGTCAGGTTCATCTCACTGTAGAGGTCCGATGTCCCCTCTGCTTTCCGACTCGGCCCCCGACACTCTCCATTAGCCCTGGGCACGGGGCCTGTCCCTGCTCCAGTCCCACCCTGGAGGTGGCCGTTACACCTGACACATCAGAGTAGAGTACAGCACCTTTAAAATTCAGGAGATACACTTTGCTTCCCATTTGGCAAATTAAAGATTTAAGATACAAGAGTGCAGGCCGACGCTTAACACAATTAGGTTATTACAGAAGAACGCCACCTATTTACAGAGTGCTTATAATAAATATTCAAAGCTCAGATTAGATCCTGCCCAAAAGCCTTCAGCCACCAGGACAGACAGCACATGCTCGCTGGAGACACAGAGATGTGCTGATTGATCCGTGTGGTCAGGACTCACAGGGCTTACATTCTACAACACACGATTCATTCATTTCTAACTATCATGTTTCCCCAAGAATAGGCCTTCGATCATCAGGGACATCAAGGTCCTCCTCCATGAAAAAAAAAAAAGAACCTCCAACAAGTGAAAGACGAAAAAGGGTGAGGACATCTGCAGGAGAAAGGTGGAGGTTGTTCTCATGGCAGCACAAGCTGGGCTGACGAGCTGTTTTTTAACTGATTCGACACACAGCCCCTCCCACAGACAGAAACAACATCACATTTTATGTGTGTAATATCCACCTTGGTGGCTCTTCTGCATTTGGAGACAGCAGAGTGGTGGGGGTGGCGTTCCCGCTGGGCGGAGCTGAGGTGAATGTGAGGTGAGCACTGCCGGTGTAGGCCACGTCGCACATGCTGAGGTGGTGGACCAGCTCCCGGCGCAGGTGGTTCTTCTGCTCACGCTCGCTCTTCAGAGACTCAAGCGCCTCCTCCAGCTGAGTCTCTGAGATGTCCTTCAAACGCAGTGCATCCCCTAACTGGCTGTTGAGGAGCTCGGTCTCCTCTTCCAGGACCTTGATCTCATGCTTCAGGCCTTCATACTCCACCTAAACCAGGGGTGGAGCAGATTGATGGTATGAAATCTACAGATTACCTTGCCAGTGCACTGTATCACTGATATGCAATTCAAACTCTTAAAGCTAAGCTTAAAGCTAGAGTAGCCTATTGTTTTAGTATCTTTAGTTTTGTGTGCTATAATTCTCTCTACATCCTGACAGCAAGCAATACATCAAATGCTTTGACAAAAAATCCAGTATATAATATGGGTGGGTTATCTTGCATATGGCAAGAGGGACATATTGTTAAACCAGAGTCAGCATCAGTATCATGACGGCGAGAACTGAGGAAGCTGAAGAGCCTGAAGCGATGCTGTGAGTAATAACAACAGCCATGTTGTATATTCATTATGATAATGTGAGATGTTTTCAGGCGTTAAAGATGAGACACAAGGAAGCTCCTTAACTCTGTCTTGTAAACAGTAGTATGTGTTCATGTGTTTTGAACATGTTCTCCAGCAGGAACAAACAAAACAGCCATTTGTACACATACACATAATATAGAGCAAAGACTGTAAAGAAACTCCCTCTACTGTTATACTACATCTTATTATACTAATTCATTCATTTTTTACTTTCAATTAGTCTTCTCTTTTAGCTGTCAGAAAATATCTCAACATGATGTTTTAAATTTATTTTAATATTTTTCATTATTACAAAAAAAAATACTCCTTTTCTCTCTGAACAGTAGTTTAGTGGGTGGGCTGCAATGTTTGATTAACAGTTACACCAACAGAGGAACAGATGTACATGGTTGTAGTAACTGTGGCTTATAGACAGAGAGTAGCTGTATTTCAGAGTGAGGACCACACATTGACCAGCGCTGACACTCGCAGGTCAAATTACCTTTACAGACTGCCTGATGAGCTGCGGCTACTTAGTTTTCGCAGTGCATTTCTCCCTCCTGAATGTTTGTCTGGAGACTTCAGCAGGTAAGCCAGTGTGGTTCTTGTTTAGCAGACTGTTGTCTAGCTATTAGTTACTGTGATGTCATTGTTTCAAATAAGTAAGGATAGAATTAACATGTTTTTTAATGTTGTCTATATACAGAATTTGGGCTATAATCGTAAAATCATAAAAAACCCAAAAATATGCATTTCTGCCTTCTGGGGTCAGAAATTCACATGAGCTGATAGATAATAATATTGAACAATAATGAGCAAAGGCTAATTCAGTCTCTACTGCAGCAGGCCTGTAACATCTATGTCCATGTTTGTGTGTGAATCCTCAGCACCTGATTCTGTCTGAGTGTTGACACCAGTTTTTGGAGAGAGATGTTCTCTTCCTCCAGCTCAGTGTAGTCCTGGAGCAACCGTGACTCCCGGAACTTGTACTCCCTGATCTCCTCTCGCATCCGGCTGCGCTGCAGATCCAACATCTCATTACTCTGTTGAGACAGTTCAAGGAAACAGAGCTGGAGTTGCATGCTGTTTATGAAAACCAAAGAAAATGTACAGTATTTTTTTTTCGATTTCCTGTTCGTTTCACATGAGCGCACCTTTGTCAAGACAAGTTATACAGATATATATGTTTTTCTGACTGTTCCCAAAATGGTGGTTTGTCATCTAAAAATTCTGAATGTGGAATCTATGGTGCATGGAGGCAGCTGGCTGTATAATATGATATGATATAGTATCTCCAACACTAGCTGCTGCACCATACCTCCCTCAGCTCCTGCAGCAGGCTGCTCAGATGTTCGTTGTCGGCCTGAGCGTTGGAGGTGGTGGCCCGGCTGTGCTTCAGCTCTGACTGGAGCTCCAGGAGGCGACCCATGTAGTAAGCCTCCTTGGTGGCAGACTCCTGCAGCAGCGTCTCCTCGTTGGTCTCCCCATCTTCTGCCACCTTACGCTGAGTGGAGTATGCCTGGCCAAATGCCTGGAGCAGGACACAAGAGGAAAGAAAGAGTCGGGCATGGTAACTGATTAATATTTGTTAGAGTAAATCTAACATATTTTTAAAGAATAGGTTCTATTCAGTCCACAAGTTAATGTTTGAAAGACTGAACAAAATTCAACATTTAAAACAGAGCACTTTCTTATACAGGTCTAAATATCCAAGATAAAAATGAAGGTCTTATTTATATTTTATGAATGTTTCTCAGTTTGGAACTTCCATATGACAGTTTTCTGTAATCTTCATATTTCCAAATCAATTATTTATTGTTCACTTATATCTATACATTGAAATAAAATAAAAAAACATGGATGGTAAACATTCAACATATCTCAACAAAATCACATGTGAAGCTCTGCAACTCCACACGACCCAAACAACAGCTGGCATGCAAAAAGAAACAGCAGCACTGTGATGTCTGTCATTCCACAGTGTACATTTTCTATAGTTTGAAGGATTTTTGTATAGACCAGCTTTTTCACAACCAAGTAACGGCTGTAAAACTATCAATTGTAGACCAGAGATCATCCCCAACCAAGCCACCAGCTTCACTTCAAGTCTGCTAAAGCAAGTAAAGAGTATGCTGGGAAGTCGAGGTGTGAAGACCGCAGCTATCATCCACAAACAGAGAGCGTGAGAGCTCTAACAAGACCCAGACTCAGGTTCAGGCTGGGACCAACAGTCTGCACATTGCCAAGCTGAAAGTCCAGTACGGAGCCGATGTAATTGGAGGTGGAAGTGAAAGGGTTAAGAAACACACCACTTGTCTAATTTTCAACATATTTCTTCCTAATTTAACCATACTTTTAGTTGTTGACACTTACTTCCCCGAGGTTTTTTTGCTTTTGCATTATGTTGGGTAACGGTTTTGGTTAAAGTAAAAGACACACCAGTGTTAAGTTTAATTTTGTTTATCAGTTTATTTATCAGTTATCATTTTCTGGGATGTCGGTGTACTTGGCATAGGTTTTATTTAAGTTGATTTATGAGTTAAATTCTGTTCAATTAAGCACACTAACTTTGGGTTACATGTGTGGTGCCACTTTTTGGAAAAATAAAACACCATTTGCCTCCTACCACCTTCCTAGCTACTCTGATCAGGCCTCCCCACACACATCTGCATTTGAGTCCAATCCTGCTTCTGAGTTTAACAGCAACTCAAGATGCATTTCAACATACATGGTTTGACATCTGATTCTGGAATAAATTAATGTCAATCAATTAATGTGAATCAGCCTCATGATCACTGAGCTGCACCAACACTGAGGAGAGAAATATATATTTAACTACAAATCAATGAGGGGCCCATGCTAGGCTGAACTTAAAGTGTATGCAGAGGTAGGGAACGAGTATGTGGGAATCTCTCTCTCTTAAATCCCTTGCTCTTCTTTTTTATGTTGGCTCAGGGAAAGTCCAGTCAGTGTGTGACTTTGTGCATAGGCATGGCTGCAGGCATCACGGTGCATAGGCCAAACGTACGCTGCATTTTCCCACAGGAGCAAAGTGTAAGCACAGTTTCACACAGTCAGCTGGGACCTGAACACTGAGCTAGTGATGCGTTTACAGCTGCACACGTGTTGGGCTGTGTTTACTCAAGAGATGAATGAACCTCCATGCAAAGCACACACATCATGTGACTTTTACACATACAAACCTGATATATTATCCTATAAAGTACACGCATATGGAAATGGACATGGTAACATATTCCAATTCTTTTCCGTCTCTCACTTGGTTTGACAACTGCCAAGACACATTCTGTGACACCGACCACGACATCTGTCCACGGGTGTAAACATGACAACGACAATGACAGCGGCACAATGTCTCTGTCATGTCTTGTCGTGTCAAATTTATCTGCCTGCTTAATCTGAAAAGGTGAAAAAAATACATCCACTGTGTAGTCTGACCCTGACATTCAATTTTCTCATTTATTTCTTTTGAAATTTGAGAATGATTCTTTCTTATCTGCATGTTGATGTTATCTGCATGTGATGTTGAGGAACTAGTGAAGAATAAAGCGAGCAAGGATAACACATACTGTTCTGCCCTCTATTTCATGCTATCATAGAGGTTGTTGTATTGTGATTTCTAACTGTTCAGAGTGAGTGTTCATCT
>JBAJHX010000002.1:17443229-17457853 GCA_037176925.1 Amniataba percoides | reverse complement strand
AACTGCTCTAATGGAGGCGCAGAGAAGCGTGTAAGACTGCAACTCTGCTTCCTGGTCCCAACTCTGGTGTGTCATGTCTATTTGAATAACAATAACACATAACCCCTTACACCTGATCATTAAATTCATCCCTAAAGCTTGAACAAACCCTTAAACTATCTCCTTAAAGAAAGGATGTCAAAGGTTTAGGGACAACTCCACTAAAATAATCTGACATAATCTTTCAGCTTTCAACAGTCAAAGCAGATGTGAAATTATTTTTTTTAATTTTCTGACACAGGAGATTGAAGATATTTGGTCTTTCTATGTTAAGAAAATCAAACAGTGCTCTTTGGATGTCTGCTGACACAATGTTGACCTCAGAGGATCACAAGGGGGCAGTCTGGATGGCACACCAATCTGAGGAGAAGCTCAGACTCACTTTCTAACAAAAAAAAAACTTTCATGCAAACAGTGAAGCCAAGACATCTCAAACATACTTAAAAATCAAAAGGCTATGAGGAATTACAAAGTTTCTAAAAGGAAGGAATTATATACATGTTGGACAAAAGTTAGATCCACATTGAATCTTCATTGTTGCTCCTCTCTGCAGAGCACCTGAGCTGACACTCAACCTGAGTGCAGATGAAGCAGCTCACTGTAAAAATCAATGTGACGGACTCCTGTTGGGCAAATTAACAGTGAGCCGTGGCTGCCTCTTTACAGCCCACTGAGGGAGACTTCTGAGGCCTCCTCCTGCTGCAAACTATTACATTAAACCAGCCAGTCTGTGACACCCAATTAACTAATGGCACCCTCATGATGCTGAGGGATTGTTGACAGTCAAAGTCTTAAAAAGGAACTGCTATTCTTCTCCTTTTCAGGAAGAGCTAACCTCAAACTTTCTGTTAACTGCTCTCTACTTCAGTGAATGAAAGAATATGAACACAGTGAAGGCACAAGAAGTGTCTCCTTTACAACCAGGAAACGAGGCATCATTGCTGCTTTCACACAGACAGCTAAAAATATTGTGAATGCAGCTCTAGTTACTTGTATTTCCATGAAATAGTAATGTTTCTGTCGACCACATGCTTCAGTGTTGAAAGTATGCTACATTTAGAGTAGAAATCATTAATGCACTTCATGGTTTTACATTCAGTTGCTCAGAGTCCAGCTCAGACAGGAAGATGATGTGTCTGCTCTGATCCCTCTGTTCATGAAGAGTTCACCCCGTCAGTTGGGATTTTTTTTTTCTGCCTACAAAAACAACCTGCAGTAAGAATGCCAATCAAAAGACATCAAAATCTCTTTTGGTTGGTCAGTGTTTGTATTGTACAGTATAATATCTGCGCTAACAGCAGATGGAGGACTAGCCATTTCATTTGTATGAAACTCATTATCTTCTCAGAATCAGCTGCATTAACTATATCTATATAATACAGTATCATTACTGTACTAAACTCCCTTTTCTACACTATCTTTTTTTTACCCATTGCTTTGTCATTAAGCCATTCATGTTTGGTTGTTGTTTATCCTCTATTACATCCACTCTGAGTTCGTTTATACCCGTTTGGAGTCTGTTCAGCAGCAGAAGCTCCATCAGATACTCTGCTCTGATTGGTTGTTTTGACTCAGGTGTGGTGAATTCTTGTCCAATGAGCTTAGAAGCAGCAGGTGGAGCCAGAGGACTCTGATTTTATCACAGAGTTTCTGTGTGTACTATTGTCAGGACAGTGTGACAGTTTTAACAAATATGACTACAAGTCAAGAGTTTGCCTGGAATCTATCAACATTTTTAGTTTAGTTTAGTTTCCACTGCATATCAAGTCCAAACACCAAAGAAACATGAGAGAAACCATTCATTAAAAAGTCAAAAGTGCAAAATTGTGCATTGCTGACAAGGTCACTTTAGAAAAGGCTGGAGTTTGGTTCTAAAGGGGAAATATGTCCTCTAAAGAATGTGCTGCAGTAATGACCTCACACACTGCAGAAACATCTTTAGTGTATTCAAAGGCAGATATGTCATGGCGGGGTGAGAATCTGTATAAGCTCATTTAATGGTGAGAGTTCACAATACCAAAGTGTCATACATCTCAACTTTACATACAACTTTGTCTTTCTAGACAGACGTTAATAGGTTTCACATCAATTTTAACACAGTTTATTGTAGAAATACGGGTAGCTATTAGAAGAACTGTATGGTGCTGACCATTTGGTTAAATTGCTGGATTGAGTGTGACATCTGGTAATCTGGTGAAGGGGCATGGATAATATGATTATTTCAAAGTCAGCTACTGCTGAGAACGCCCTGATTAGTTTATAATGATTTGTCATAATAAGTTCATAAGGAGTCAGTATGTCAGTCATTAGAGTGTCCAATGGCCAAAAAAGTTAAACAGTGATTAATTAGATCAGGGTCTTTGGGCAAAAATCAGCTACAAGGCCATTTTTACCCCAGAACAAGCAATGGCACTGTGTTGTATCTGCATCCTGTGCTGTATGTGTTATCTGAGTGAGGAATGAAATTATGGGGACCAACCACAGCTTGATGGTGGAGAAACAGTCACACACACACACACACACACACACACACTGACCTTCAGGATGCAACCGCTCAGGCAGCTTCCGAGTCCAACCCTGATTCATCTGTATTACAGCTAACAAACTAGTGAATTAGCAGTGCCTTACATTAGCCTACATACTGAAAAATGCTGCTCTGTGATGCACATCGATCAGAAAAATGAGTTAAACACAAGCAAGGCTGGGGCAGCTCATTAGCTGAGATTGATTATCAGACTCCGTGAAGATAAATCACCTCCTGAGGCCAGAGGTGAGACTGAATACTGGGCAGAATTACTGTACACAAAGACCATCATGACATATTGTGCTATGTGTTAGATATAAGATGGTGGATGACGTGGCGATAAACACTGTCAAGCACAGGTGCAATGTTGCTTGCAGTAGCAAGAATCAAGGGTTTCCCTTTCTAGCCCAAAATGCTCTAGCACATACTGACCTGTGTCATGAAGGAGCTCACACATGCTACAAATACTGGACAAAAACTTCACACTGCTGCTTGCAAAATACCTCGACGGTGGCCCGAGCTGCTGAAGCATTCACACAGGAACATACAGTCTGTTTGATTTGCCTCGGTAAAATGGCTGATGCTTAAAGCTGCACTAATCAATATTTCTATACGAACAATGGATCAAATGACTATGTCTTGTCATTCATGGTGACAAACCCACAGAGATTTACAACCAGCTCTTCAGTTCAAGGACCTTTTGAGCAACTTTCAGCTTCTCGTTTTAGTTTCTCAGACTAGATTCCAGCAGTGAGAAAGCTCTGATAAAGCTCCTGTACACTTTGTGCTCAGCAGCAAACAGCACACACAGTTAGAGACCTGCTGGTGGACATGGTGGAGGATTTAGCAGCTAAAGAGACAGATATCCTTCTCAAAGTGACACTTACATTAAAGTTACTAAAGCGTTGTATTTTTTTAGTTAAAGTCACTTGACAAAATCTTATTCAACCAATCACTTCAGCACCGAAACACATAAAAACCCAAACTCTGCCCCAATCACGCTGAGACAACCTCCTGTAGGGGCACTGTTGTTAGAGCACTGACTGAGTAATGAGCCGTGTAGAGGTAACTCTGAAGAACTAAGGTTACTTTGAAATGACTCAGGGATAATATTACTTTTAGGGAAAGCAATCCACAATTTGAGAGATAAGCAAAGCCTGTTGCCTTTCAGCTGCTCCACAGATCAGACGGAAGAACATCAATTTACAACACAGGCTGTCCAAGAAAATAAAGTTATCATGTTAATCATGATAAACCGAAACAGCATATAGTCTATTTATTACCATGTCTTATTTATTCTTCTAGTTTGATTGTACTCGTTTTTGTTTAATTTGTTGTGGTTGGCTTATTTTTTTGTATTTCATGCACCAAGGTTTGAGAGAACCATCATTTCAATTCAGTGTTTGTCCCGTACATGCTGCAGGACTGACAATAAAGCAGACTTTGACTAAAGAACATAATGTGTACGCCAGATCAGAGTAAAAAAAATGAACATAAAGATGTAGAAGTAATAAAACATGAAAAAATCTTAATATTATAACAGTTGAAAACAACAGAATAAATCAGGGTGAAGTTGATCTGGAGTGCAGAGGAGCTGAAGAGGAGTCATGCTCATCATGTAATGAGCTGGGCCAGCTGGCACACAGCTGCAGCACACAGCACCAACTTCATGCGTTCATCTGCACGCAGCACATGATTCCCTGAGAACTTAATGAGCAGCCTGAGCCGCCTCAGCACCAAACAAACAGCAGTCTCAGTGGCCTGTTACTTATCCTGTTCTCTGAGCCATACCCCTGCTGAGCCCACCTCCTGCAGCTGCTCCAGCTCCAGCCTCAGCGCCTCCTGCTCGGCCTCCAGCTCCGCGTACTGCTGCTTCAGGCTCTGGTTCTCCTCCAGCACCACCAGCCCGCACTCCGCCGCACGGATCTTCTCCCGGTTGGCCTCGGCCAGCTCCCGGGTCAGGCGCTCCACCTCGGCCCGGCACTGCTCCACCGTGTCCCCGCATCCCGCTCCACCTGCGGCCATCGCCCGTCTCCTCCTCCTCCTCGCCCCAGCCTCCCTCCTTCCCCGCCCTCCCGCTCTCTTCTCCCGGCGTCGGATGAGCGGAGAGCCCCGCCGGAGGGAGAAGCAGCTGAGGCGGACAACAAGGCCCCCACCGCCCCCTCCGAGAGTCACAGCGACGCTCCGGATCCCATGAAAGAAGGAACAATGAGAATCCGAGCGGCTCCTTTAGGCGCTGTCATCCTCACACACACCGACACACACACACACTCCGCTCCTCGGTGATGCGGCGGCTCGTCCTCCCCTCTCCCCTCTCCCCTCCCTCCGCTCGCGTTTTCTGCTTATTCACCGGCATCAGGGCGCCATCTCTGCCCGCAGCCTCCGAGCAAGGCACCGCCGCGCTCTGCGTCCTGCTGCAGGCTCACACGGACAGGCTGGATGTTCAGGTCTGGAGATCACACCTGTCACGTCTGTCTTCAGGTTTCCTCACAGCTCGTACAGTCACACATACAGTGCTGTAAGTGCTGGGCAGGTCAAGTGAAAGTGAAACCCGCAACATCCTATTGAACATTTAGTTTTCATTTATAGGAGCACAGGAAAAGCATGTAGGCAATTCTTCCATGATGTCACTCTTTCTCTGCTTCCTGAATAAATGCATTGTAGTCCAATACATTAAAATGGGTCTGTAATTCCACATGGGCACAAAATCCAGAAGATAAATGACTCATTACAACTTCAAACAGGTTAAAGGTTTAGGAAAAAGCATTTTTAAAATAATATCATATTTGTATAATATTTCTGGGACATTAGAACTATTCAGTGCATGTAAATATGTTCATTTTAGAATAACTTCATACCCAATATCTCATCTGTACAGTGTGTGTCATCGTAATCTGTTGCTGTATACTGTTCTGAAAATGATAGTCAATTTACCCTTTTGGTTCATTTTTACTGTGTCCTGTATAAAAAAGATCATGTCTATGTAAATACAGAACAACATAAAGAGAAATAATAAGTGTTATGTAGTAAAAGGTATCCTGAGGCAATGAGATGAATGGGTGTGTGTCAGTGTTTAGTTTGAACTGAATTATTAATCATCTTAACCTCCTATAAACCTTTAGATCTCTGTGGTGAGATGCAGTTTGTTGTAACAGGTTATAGCAGGCTTATGTATCAAACCTTCAGTTTACAACTGGACTTCTGTTTAATCTTATCCTGACAATGGAGAATAAATATCAGCAGAAATGTCTCAGATTTGGGGCTCAGCTGGGTCACATGGCTGGAATAAAGCAGCAGGACAACAGTGAGGAAGATCATCATGACTGTGTCTGTGTGTCTTACTCATCAGTGAGCAGGTATTCAGACAGGCCGTGCTGCCATGAAGCACATGAAGAAACTGCTGTCCAGCCTCCAAAATAAGCAAGAAACAAGCCAAATACAATGAATGATGACAATATGTATTCATATGAGCTGTTTGCACATTTAGACCAAAGCAACAACCAAACTCCTGGTGGTCTCTGGCCTGTTTGCTGTTTGACAGGTAAAGAATCAGTCACCTGATTTTGAATTTAAAACATACTTTGAAAAATTGACCTTTGAAATAAAGAATTAAATTAAAGTGAACAATACATTAATATTACATTAAATTTCTGACTTATATCGCATTTTTCTGGTAATAATATATTTTTGTTATAAATATATCTAGATAGATAGATAGATAGATAGATAGAAAGATAGATAGATAGATAGATACGTTACTATCTCAGAATATCCTATTTGCTGACGAAGTATTGAACAAAATTATTTTATCAATGGTCAGTGTGAAGACGTGACGCTTTTATTGTGAAGAACACGACACCGGAAGTGATATCTTTGTTGTGGCTAGCGGAACAGCGGCTATATCTTCTCCGCGTTAGCCGCGCCGCGTTGCACGTTGCTAGTTAGTTGCAATGTTGTAGCTATTAGCACGATAGCCATTCCTTTGCTGGGAGGGAGACCGGCCGCTTAACCTGACTGACCAGCGGAGACGATTCTCACTCATTCACAGTCCAAACAGCTGTCACTGCTGCCAGCGTACAGTTTTTAGTAAAATACCGGCAAGAGTCTTGACTGTCTGTTAGCCTGCTACCCTACCCAGCTAGCTAGCTAGCCAGCCGCTAGCGCTCAACGGTTTCCTCCATCTGTGCGCCCCGTCTCCTGCCCGGCTGGAGGACCATGGCGATGAGACAGACTCCGCTCACCTGCTCCGGTCACACCCGGCCTGTCGTGGACCTGGCCTTCAGTGGAATCACTCCCTATGGTTACTTCCTCATCAGTGCCTGCAAGGGTGAGACAAATTGCCAGTTTATTTCCAAATGAATCTGATTAAAAAGTCTTAACGTTTAACGTTCGACACTTAATGTGGTTCCGAGACAAAACGCTGAACCCGAGCTGACTGAATCATGCCTGCTTTATAGAGAAGAGGAGCATCTTTAACTTCCACATGTGTGCTGGTTTAACAATTTACACTAAAGTGTCTACCACAAGCTGTTTCTGAGCACTGTAGCAACGTTGATGCTCTTCAACATCTGCCTTTGTATCCCTGATAGCTGTGATCTGCTGTCACACTGTCCTCTGCGTAACCTCTGTAACCCCCCTGCTCTTCGTTTGGCAGATGGTAAGCCAATGTTGCGCCAGGGAGACACAGGGGACTGGATAGGAACGTTCCTGGGTCACAAAGGCGCAGTCTGGGGAGCCACCCTGAACACAGATGCCACCAAGGCAGCCACCGCTGCAGCTGATTTCACAGCGTGAGTGGAGAGTCCAGTCCTCTGTGGGGCATGAAGACTACAGCAACCAGTCATACCTCCTCCTCACTCACTCCTTTGATTACATGTAGAGACATATTCTTATACATCTAACTGGTGCATATCCCCACAGTAACTTGAGTCCAACATTTAAGCGGCTCTAGAGCAGATTAGCTTCAGAGCATCAGAATGCTTAAAGCATCCAGTTTACTGACCAATTGGGTCAGTGGAAAAATTTATTTTTCTTTTAGGATCTTCACATAATTTAAGTGCTGACTTTTACATTAAAGTGACAAGTGAATGGAAATATTCCCTGGAACAGTTGAATGACTTTCCCTACCATGATACTTGAAACATGTTTTCAATTCTGAGTTTAAATCAGGATTCTCACAAACAGGAATTATGATTTAGCTTAGTAACAAATCAATGAATCTTTAATGTTCTTTCTTATCAAAAGCACCCAATTTCCTGTCTGTACTAATTCCTTTTTTTAAAGATGGGCACTTTGCTGCCTCTGCATACAATCATTAATATACAAGTTCCTCTTTGATCATAATTGATCATAAAAGGATATAAATGGATGAGAATAAACACAGAGGTGCAGACACCACAGTGGGTACAACAGACATTATAAACATCTGATGTTAAACTTCTTATCAGGAGCAGAATGTGGCATCACCTGAAGATTTGGTCCAGCTGCATCTCTAGCACCTCCTGATGGTCCACTAGTGCTAATGTTAAATTGTCTTTTTATTCACTGAAGTTCTTCCTGGGAGAGGAAGACCAACCATGAATTTGTCATGAAAACAAATATTATCAGTATAGTAACAAGTATTGTTGAGCTCCTGAAACGTAGCTGTCTAAAAACTGCTTAAAAGGCCTGTATCATTGGAGTGGAGGACGTGTGCCCTCAGTGTGACCAGCTGATGAGAAGGAGCTTAAAGGGTCTTTGCTTTTCTCACCATTACATGTAGAGTAGCAGTGATGTGAAGGACAGTGTTCACTCATCACTTCATCACTGATGAAAGTATAAAACATGTTTCGCAGTTGAATGTTTATCTCTGTGGCCTAAACAATGTGCGTTTTCTGTACATCTGTATCTTCTCAGTTTGCCTTTTTAAAATCCCTGAATAAATCCTACTTTTTAAGTTTTACATGCAAAGATAAATGTTATAACTGAAACAGCATAAGCTGTATAAAACTAATAGATGATCTCTGGGCTTTTCAGAAAGGTGTGGGATGCAGTGAGTGGAGACGAGGTCCTAACACTGGCACATAAACACATCGTCAAGTCTGTCAGCTTTACCCAGGTCAGTGTATGATCTGGGTGTGGAGGAGTCATTCCTGTAACATGTTTATGAAACTGAATATTTATATATACACATGTCTCCTCAGGACAGCAACTGTCTTCTAACTGGAGGAAACGACAAACTGCTGCGCATTTATGATCTCAGCAACCCTGAAGAAGGTAAGCCAGTGTGTCAAAGAGGAAAGCTGATTTTGCTTTAGCATATAAAAGTCTTTATGGCTCAGTGAATTATGATAAAGGAGAATAGACATCAGTTGGTCCCAGTGGAACCCTGATATTTGTGTTGTATGACTGTTGTCTTCTAATCTAATTGACTGTTGCATCTTTGTGTCTGATAGCACCCCAGGAGATTGCGGGTCACACCTCCGCCATTAAAAAAGCCTTGTGGTGTAACAATGACAAGCAGATCCTTTCCGCGGCCGACGACAAAACCATACGGTCAGTGAGGAGGCTCCTCATGGTTTCTGTTCGTGTGTCACTGCCCACATCATATGTGTGACTTTGCTCCATGCTGCCACTTAGCAAACTGTCTAACAAGTCACTTGTCTGATAACAAACACAGCCGAGACCTTTTGGATGTTAATGCTTGTTTGTGTCTGTCTCCAGGCTGTGGGACAGGAGCTCCATGGAGGAGGTGAAGACGCTGAAGTTCGACACGTCAGTGAGCAGCATGGAGTATATGGCTGATGGAGAGATTCTTGTGATCACATATGGGAAGACGATCGCGTTCCACGATGCTCTGAGGTATGCTACACTCTCATCCTACCCAGCTAACTACCAGCTAACAACAAGTCCATATTAATGGGAATAAAATGGAGAACATCCTTTGATGTTTCAAATGTGATGATGTCCACGCCATATTTCAGACATCCATATCAGAACGTCTTTTTCTTCTTTGTAAACAACCATTACAGCCAAGACGTGTAGATGAATAAAAGCGTGTACACTCAGTACATGTAATTTCTGTTCAGTTAATTCAGTACACTTGAAGTTTGTACTTCAGGTACTTTAAACACTTGGAGTTGTCTTACAACAAAAAGTAAAGACCATGTGTTCTTCATGACCAGCAATGTTGACATAAAAATGATCAGACAGAAAGTTGTGTACATTACTGCTTCATGGAAACTATGGGTAGAGCGGGAAAGCTGCTCTAGTAGTTCATCTTCAAAGAAAGTTAGTGTTTAAGGTAGTCCGGATTTAATAACTTAATAATAAGCTTTATAAGAAAAAGTCAAGTATCTTGTTTAAACATTAGTGGAGTGTGGCATTGATCTCCAGCTGTAACAAACAAACAAACAAGCCATCACACGAACACACTGCAGACGTTTACAAAACCACCCAGCTCAAAGTCGGCTGAAGAAAATAACTCTGCCCATTGTCTGTTTCATTTCTAAAGCCCTTTGCTCATTTTTGGTAACAATGGGTTTCACTCATTGTGGCTTCACAGCAAGAGTGCTCCTCTTTTCTCTCTTTTTCTACCTTTTACTCCCACATCTGTTACTGAAACTCATATTGTAAAGCTGATTTTCCATCCACACTACAACGCTGTATTAATATTGCTGTAATATACATGTATAATCTCCGCAGTGACATTAAATGTATGTGTTTGATTGTAAACATATTGTAGCCTGGACCTGATCAAGACAGTGGAGGCCCCAGCTCCCATCAACTCAGCCTCCCTCCACCCAGAGAAGGACTTCTTCGTTGCCGGTGGAGACGACTTCAAGCTCTACAAATTTGACTACAGCAGCAAAGAAGAACTTGGTGAGGAACCGTGAGGTGTTTGATCTAAACTAGGGATCACTGTTCATTTATATAAAAAAACAAAAATCAAAACACAATATACAAAAGCCAAATTCTGAATTCTCCTGTTTTCCTGTCACAGTAGCTGGGAGAAGCTACATAAAAAAAATTAAAGTCACATATTTACCACTCTATCTAATGTAGTTGCTTACCCCCTGTCTGCAGAGTCCTATAAAGGTCACTTCGGACCGGTGCACTGTGTTCGCTTCAGTCCTGATGGTGAGCTGTACGCCAGCGGCTCTGAGGACGGCACGCTTCGACTGTGGCAGACCGCTGTGGGGAAAACCTACGGCCTGTGGAAGTGTGTTCTCCCCGGTAATACTCCCAGCTTTGGCCACTCATTTATAATATCACTGCTGGTCACAGTCTGTCATCTTTTCAGCCATCTGTGACCATCAGCGCTAAATGCCAATGCATGAGTAAAGTGTCTTTGTCTGAAGCCAGTACTTTGTGGTAATTGGAGGATCTGCACTGACAGTATCTGTGACATCATTTTCTCTCCTCTGGTCAAGTGTTCTCTGTATTTGATTACCCATCTTTTAATGTCTGTCATAGTGGCAGTTTTTGATATTAGCTGCATTTACATGACCCTGAGTATCCGGAGTTTGACTGCAGTGATGATCTGGTTGAAGACATCATATCCCCATCCTGTCTTCAAAAACCTGGATAAGATGTTTTTGAGAAACCCGAATATAGTAGCTGGAGCACGCTGAAAGAACATCTTATACAAGTGATGTAACAGAACTAACAATGAAAGAAACGAAATAACATTTTTCCTCATTAATGAAAGGGTTAAATGTCCTCTATAGTTGAGATGGACACTGAAATGTTGACCTATTCGACTGTGTTGTACACAGGTTACATAACTCTTTTGAAAGTCGCTTTATGTTGTGAAGCTCACAGGCGCATATGCAAATATAACCCAGTTATCAGTTATTTATCATGTATACAAAAATATGATCAACCTGATTTGTAGAGTAGACGTGTCTCTCCTTATCAATCTGGATTATTTTCCCCAAAAAAGATTCCAGGATTGAAAATGCTGCTCAGAAACATCTGGCTGAAAAACGTTTGATGCTCTGATAGATTGTGATAGAATCTCAGATTCTCAGACTGCTTTGCCTTTTTCTTCCATGAGTAATTTTGTGCAGTATTGTGACATTTACAAGTATTACTGGGATTTTTCTAATTCTTGTGCTTCCTGGTCTTGTGTTGCTCCACAGAGGACTTGGGGGCAGAGAACTCTGAGCAGCTGTACACCTCGACCCCTGAGATCAAAGCCTGAGGAGAAAGTATTGCTGTTTGGAACCCGAATGAAAAGAGAAAAGGAAGGAAAGGAGACGAGTGGAGGGGTGTTCCAGTGTTCTATCAGGCCCCAGCAAGGAGCAGAGTTCAGAGCAACTCCACCCATCAGGAACTGATGTGGATATTATGACTGCCCTGTCTGTCATAGACCAACCCATGACACACACACACACACACACACACACACACACAGATTTTATGCACACATATGGACAGTATGGGCTGCAGAGTTAAGCAGTAGAGCTGTGAGTGTCTGGTCATCGCTGCCTGCTTTCTCTCTGATCAGTCCAGTTCTGTCTGTCTGCTTAATGTTGTTTTCACCCCCCCACCCCCCCAAAAAAAAGCATCACAGATGGTAAAATCTGTTTTGGTTTCAATATTATGGTATTTAATGAGCTGGACCAAGGCTTTTGTTTTCAGTTCATGATGACTATCGGTAGTTGCACAGTTTGTGCTAAAGTTTAAGGGGCTTTCCTTTCTTCAGAAACATTGCTTTGAGTATTTGCCGCTGTTGTGCTGGTTGAGTATGTAAAGTCAAATGTCCAAATAAAAGAAAATGTTGTTTTGTGACTAAGTGGAAAGGGAAGAAACGTCACTGGATTTTTTCCCATTTTGGTTTCTGTCTTCATTTGTGCCCAGCGATAAAATAAACACATGCATTACTGTTTTCTCCTGAAGTAATGCAAAAAGAGCAACTTGTGTCTGGTGTTGTGTTGTCATCTTTGCACCTGTGGGGATCACATGGTCCCTTTAGATGACTCCTGTAATAGATTAAACATATTGAACATTTATGTCAGCGGAGTGCACGACATGCAGACACAGTCTCAGCTGTCTTTGGGGCTTTAAGCTTCACGCTCTGTCTCCACAAAACGTAATAGAAAAACACGGCGTGTCATTAACTCATGACGTGCCCTTCGTTTTCAATAGTTGCACGTTAGTTCCGCCAATGAGGAAGGACTTTCTACCAGCCGCTGACCAATAAGGCGGCGGCCTATTCAGACAGTCACTTCCGGCCCGGGTCACCCCCACGAGCAGCGGCGGCCCGGTGCAGCTGTGAGCGTAGGCCCGCACAGCAGCGCAGCTTTCACTTCTCCTTTCTGTCCGCTGGAGGAGGAAGCGAGAGCGGCAGCAGTAAGGCGTGCTCCTTGTTTCTCCTCGGGTCTCTCTCTCTCTCCCTCAAACACACTTCTAGCCTGCTTCGCTAACATTTGTTTGGCGGACTCAGCCAGTGAGAGGCGCTGTTAGCCGCCCCGCCCGGAGCGAACCTCCCCGTCCGTCCCAGCCACCCTCCCGCCTCTGCTCGCTCACTCAACTTCCACTCAGCCCCGCCGCTGGCCCTCCATCCGCCGACATGCCGGAGTACCTGGACGACCCGTCTGTGCTCACCAAGGAGAAGCTGAAGAGCGAGCTGCTGGCCCACAACGTGGAGCTGCCGGGCGGCAACCCGACCAAAGACGTTTACGTGCAGCTGTACCTGAAGAACCTGACCGCGCAGAACCACCGACACGTGACCGCCAGCAGCCTGGACGCCTTCTCCAGCGACGAGGAGCTGCCGCCGCCCGTGGTGTCCAGCAGAAGTCGCTCCTCCGGCAGGGTGAGCGCTATTTCAGAGTCAAACTTAGTTACTGTGTAGAAAGAAAACAAGTTGTGAAGTAGTTTTCTCTGGAGTTCTTCACTTCTGTGATTTACTGTGCTGAGGTACCCGTATATATAAAGAGCTCTTGAACTAATCATTAATGCTGTGACTCTCTGTGGTCGGTCTGTTACTTCTGTCCTAAAAAGTCTAGAAATGTGGACAATAGTAACAAATATCCATCAGCAGTGAATAGATGCTGCTTCAGATACACACTCTGCCTTCAGAGTTTTTTCCTCTGCCAGGGGTCCCACCCAAAAATCCTGTTTTTTTTCCTACACCACAGCCCATGAGGACAGAAACGCATGCTTTCACTTCCCTCCATTAATGTGATCTGCAGGGACATTATTTTAAAAACCAGGGAAGCCATCCTGTTCTCACTAACACCCTCTGAAGGGCAATTGACCCTTGTTTGGAAACTCCTGGAGTTAAAGTCCAGGAATTAGCCTATGGTCAGACCGTGATCACATCAGACCCACAAACCACATTCACACATTTTGGTTTTCACTACCCCCAAGAGCTTTGCTTGAAGGAGTTGGAGGCGTGTCCTCACTGTTGTTGGTAACAATAAAAGTGCAGCAACTGTAAACTATTCCCATGATCGAAACATCTGAAGAGCAATGAGTGACCAAGCCTGTCAGTCTGACATGATTATTCAGTCATTCAGCCACACAAAGTGGCCGCTGGTCACGCCCGGTTTACAGAAACTGTTACATGCCAGGTGAAGAAACTTGTAGGTGCTTGTTGTGACCTTTCATATGGAAACAAACTATTGTCAATCCGTTGAGAACTTTGGCTCTTTAGCTAGAACTGTTATTCAAAACCACAGCAGTTGGTCATTAAAGATTATCAGGAACATTGCCCGGTTACTTCACAATGATCTGCATCCATTTCCATTGGTTTTATTGACTTGTGCTCATTTCTGTATTCTTTCATTCATCATATATTTAAAACTGTCACAAAAACCGTGAAGTCATTCATGTGTACTACTACTGTGTTGACACACTGTGTTGATCTGGACTCAAACAGGTGTGCAGCAGCACATTTCTGGTCTGGGCACGTTAGGGGGGGCGGTCTCTACCTGACAAATGAATGAAAGGTGTGAGCAGAACAAAGCTGGAAACTGAGAAATGACTTGTCCCCTGTGGGAGGTGACAGCAGGAGTTTGTTTGTTTGTGCTGCAGGTAGCGTAGGAGCACAGCGTTGTTACAGTCGTGTGTGCAG
>JBAJHX010000002.1:17422333-17443129 GCA_037176925.1 Amniataba percoides | reverse complement strand
GGAGGTGACAGCAGGAGTTTGTTTGTTTGTGCTGCAGGTAGCGTAGGAGCACAGCGTTGTTACAGTCGTGTGTGCAGTCGTTACACATTTCATACACTTTCATTCATGACTCGTCTCTCAACTGACCTTAAGCAGTGAATTTAGTGTGAGTGTCAGGTAAGGGTCACCTGGCTGTTTGTTTAGAGCAGCAGCCCTGCAGTGAGCTGCAGCTCTTTGTTTGGGAGATGATCAATCTTTCATGAGCTTCAGTTCATGAACTAGTGCTATTGGGGAGAGGGGATGGAGTTTATTGTCAGTATCACAAGCCAGACAGGTCTCACCAGTTGATCGTACGTGTGAGAGAGAAGTATGTGATATGACAGAGATAATTTACAGGTGTAGTGAGGGGAATGCTGGGAGGCGGCGTATCACTGCTGGTGTTTTAACAGGTGCGTTCTGGATAAATGCTTTCATATAAGAAGCTGAATCCCAAAGTGCTGGTTTTAAAGCTTGATTAGTCAGAGTCACTGCAGAGAAGTCAAAATGTTGTCTCAGTGAATGCAACAGATACACATTCATTGGGTTTTCTAAGTTATGTACTGATGGGACATTAGAAAATGGGAAAGCCAGTTTTAGTAATCTGGAACAAGACAAGTCTTTAACCTGAAAGTGACCTGCAAATACTTGACCTTTTTTCTTGGAAATGTCTTAAATAACCTGGCAGTGGCTTGTCTTGTGAACTAAATGTCAGGAATTCTCTCCCTCTGCTGCACTGATTCACCCATTTTCAAAACGTGTTTATTTTGAGTCAGTCAAGCTAAAGATCAACATTTTCCCTGTAAAAAAGCTAACATGAAAATGTTATCTACTCAGTCACACATTCATAACAAACTTGTGCACTGGTAATTGTGACTGTCACACAGAGGCCTTTTTTTTCAAAAAATACCCACAATGTGGTGCTTGGTTGGGTCCAACCTCCTAAATGTGATTTTGTTTTTCTATAAAGTCAACTAAAGTGCAACTTTAAGAAGTTGTAGAGCAGCTGAAGCTGGTTTGGCCTCTTCATCGAGGAAATACTTTTCTCTGGAAGATTTGTGTGTGTGTGTGTGTGTGTGTGTGTGTGTGTGTGTGTGTGTGTGTGTGTGTGTGTGTTAAAAAGTGAAGGGCTGTGGAAAGACACACTTAATGTGTAATGAGTTAGTCCTTTATTTTCAGGGGGACTGTAGTATTGTAGTATTGGTGGTTTTTATCTCGTGAAACCTGATGCTCACGTGTCCCAGTGATTAGGGACTGCAGGTGAGAGGTGGACAGGAACATGCAGTTCAGACATTCATTCCTGACATTTTTGAAATGGTTGACTGAAGTCAGAGGGGCTTTTCAATGTGAATGTTAAAGGCTTGCTCACTTTGTGTCTTTCTCTCTTGTAGTGCACCCTGTTTAATGCTCAGTGTTGGTGATTTTTAGGAAAACCTTGCTGTTAAGAATGACGAATACATGACACCAGTAACATAACTGGTTGTGGTTAATCTCAGTAAACTATCAATCACCATACATACTCCATTGTTACTCAGCCAAACAGTCAGTTACATCATGCAGCCACACGTCCTGGCATGTCTCACCCTCAAACTACTCCAACCAGGCTTTAGTGAGCAGTTGTAAAGCAAAGTCTGACAGTGTTTGTAGTGAGTTTACTCCACAGAGCTCAGGCTGAGCAGAGCGCTGAGCTCAGAGTTCAGTTATGCCTTTTAAGGCCAGGGTGTGGTCTGCAGAGGGGGAGCTCAAACGCCTCCTCCCCTCCTCCTCTTCTCCCGCTCTCTCCTGCTCTCAGGCTGCTGTTGTTATTACGAAATAGTCTGTCTGGCTTCCAGATCAAATCCGTCTGAGGGCCCACTGAGCACAGAGTAGGAGAACTTCTCTGTGCATCCCTCACATTTATTGCATGCTGAGATCCGTGGCAGCACCTCAGGACTGAAGTTGAGCACATCACTTTTGCATTTTTCACATTGTCTCTTGATTTGTTTCCAGCTGAATGAGTTGCTGGGAGCTGCTTTAGGCACCAGATGTTGCCAGTGGATCCATTATGGTCAGACAAAGACTGACAATATGTACCTTTGGTCAGCTGTTTTGGCTTGAATGATTCAAATGTGAAAATGTAAAAAATAAAAAAGAAAAGAATAGTCACACTAAAGTTGACTCCAGCCAGCTTTAACGTGAGCAGGTCTTTTTCAAGCTGGTAAAACAGCTTTGACATGCATCTAAATCTTCAATAAGATTCCTAAACCGTTTATGAAGGCTGGCATAGAGGATCCACACACTGGAATCTCACAGTTTAAAGGTTATTCATTTGTTTGAAGTGTCTATAATAAAACGGGTCTTCAGAGTCTAGTGAGAGTTTGTAAATTGCTAATACTGCCTGACTCACTGAGGTGGCAGTAAGGTTAGCTTATTACAGCTACATAAGAAGGACAGTTTATGTTAAATGGATAACAATCAGTGAGAGCACACGCAAGTATTTTGGATTGAAAGAGATGGGATTGAAAGGTCCAGTGGGGGAGGTGCTAATCAGTGGACCTCGAGTCAGCCAAACACAGCTGCAGTCAGAATTACACCTGTTGCTCTGAATGCTTGTTTAAACTGAATGGAGAACAATCATGCTCTCTGCGTGCCTCATAAATAATGAGACATATTGTTGTGGTTACAAAACTATTTTGTCACCTCAAGGCATTCTATTACGCTCTCTCAACACTCTTTGTAACCACTTTAAAATAAAACCCTTCAGTAAAGAGACTGCAGAATGCTTTTTACTGTGAAGCAGCTGCAGGCCTTCTGGAGCTGAGCAGTACGGTGTGGATTTTAAAGTACTAAAGGTACTTCACTCAAGTGAGACATGTTGCACTGTACTCACACATGAAAAGGCCCCTAGTGAGTCTGCAGCTCTCTGGCATGTGTACATTGAGCATGTCAGGTCCCTCCCCTTTAAACTATGCTTTGAGCGATGGTGGGCAGCACTTATCCAGTCTGTGAGTTCATTATATGCCAAAAATGTATAGCTGACAACTGTACTCTCCTAGAAGCACACTCTGCACACGTGCTGAACACAGCCACTTCTGCAGACACCCAGTGCAGTACAGCATCATGTGAGTCCACTTACTGCCCTGCAGCCATGTCCGTGTCCATTTAAGATTGTTTCAGAGGCTTAACTTAGGCAGTCACAGGGGCGCCCACTGTTTCATTCTATGGAGACTTTTCTGCAGCAACTTTAGTCTTTTGAAAATATGATGGGTCAGAGTGTGGTAGCTTGCGTCGCTGGTATGCTCACATTGTGTCTGAGCAAAACATTTCTACACACATACTTAATGTACTCAGCCATAGACTCTTCTGGCTGTAAGCCAAGGAGGAGATACAGGCTTCATTTCAGAGGCAGCTGGCTTCAAACACGGAGTAATTTCCTGTAGGCTGGTGTGCGAGGGGCGGTTTCAGAGTCACATTGTTTACTATCATAAAATGCCTGCAGCATCTGCTTAGAGAGTGCCGCGTTTTTTCTTTGCTGTTTTTTCCCTGGCTTCACTTCACCTTAGGAAATTAAAGGAAACTCTTCAAATTAAAGGCTGTCGTCCAGACCATGTGTGCAGTGTGCATAAATACACACTTCACATATGTGGGGTCTGGATTTGTTTTATGAATGCTGAATCCACTTGCTGACTGTTTTTTTGCGTTTTTTAAAAAACAGACCTTCAGTTAGGTTTGTTGTGTATAATTAGCAGCTTGGTAAACAGGTTTCTGTAAGAGTGTGAACACTCGACAAACACAGCTGTCTTCTGAGAGAATGAACTCTATACAAGTGTGTGGAGGTGAACATGTGGACAGGGTGAGACGGTCTCTAGACTGGTCTTTGGACTTCAGGGTGTGAACTGAGCAGCCATTGTGTCACTGAGCTGTCCTCTCTGTGTCTCTCCCTCTCTCTCTAACCACTGTAGAGGAGCAGGGGAAGACAGGATTAGGAGGAGAGAGAAAAGGGTCTTTTTGTGAGTGCTGGTGCTTTAAACCTGAACATTGGACCTGTTTTAGCAGATAGTTCACACACAGCCTGAGCCTAGAAGCAAAACTGTCTGTCGTTGGCCTCTTTTGATGTCATTACTTGCTGACTATACAGCCTCGGGACAAAAATAAATCCATGATTGTCCCTGACCTGACCCTGATGAGCTTTTTTAAGAGCACAGTTTATCGTGGCATTACCAACAAGGCTGCTCTACCCTCCTCCTACAGAAAGCCACCAGGAAAACAGACAAGGTTTGGCCGGACGAGCTGGATGTGACTGTGATGACTGACCAGAGCCTGAAGGACGAGCTGCTGAAGCACGGAGTGGACGTGGGGCCCATTGTGGGTGAGTGCTCATAGTGGCAAGAGACAGCAGCAGAGTCGTTTGAGGTTTGAGACTTCAGTGACATCTGACCTCAGCATTCAGATACACGACTGAACTACACACACACACACACACACACACACACACTGAGATGTGGTGTGTTGGTGCTACACACTCCACACTGGTGGTGGAATTCACAAGCGGCTTTGACGTACTAGCTGATAACAGGCTGTATTTATCACATTCTGGAAGTGATTACTCTGGGACGTGTTTGTCAGTTAGTTGAACATATGAGGACACATACATTAACAAATAAAGCTGGTATTCCTGGGTCAGCTACATCTCTAAATTTAAGAATTTTCAGTGTTAGTACTGTGAAGAAGTATTTCCTCTGTGGCTTTGGTTGTCACTTCCACAGACTTCCATGAGCAGTGATCTTCCAGAGGTCTGTCACCACAGCTCACATCATCACATACAGGACAGGCATCAGTTGGTGGATACGGGCTGTTGACTCATATTGCTCTGTGCAATTTACTAATACTGTGTAATTTCTGTTTACTGAAATGCCCTCTTGCTGCTGTTCAGAGACACTGATATGTCAAGTCCTCGTGTCCTTGTGTCGGTCTGATTGAATCCCTCCTCTCTCACCCCAACAGCATCTACTCGTAAGCTGTATGAGAAGAAACTGCAGCGGCTCCTGGATGACGGCCCTGCACAGCCTCCGCTGCCACTGCCGGTACTGACAGAGACCCAAGTCAACCACAACGGCAACTCTGAATCAGACCTGTACAGTGACAAGGAGGACGGTAAGACCTGCTCTCTTCTCATTCTCATTAAATCTATCTTATTGGTAGGTTAAAGATTTATATGATGTGCATGTGTGTTTTACAACATTTACTTTCTAAGTATCTTTACTTTTGAAGTGCGTTTCTATGCTTGACTGAAGTAGAAATTTGGTGTATTGATAACAGCAGAATGTGACCGTGAAATGGGAACAGCCTCAGAAGATAAGTCATAATGTACATTTCAGATTCCTTTATTTGTCCCACAGCAGGGAAATTTACAGTGCAACAGCAGCAAGACAGTGTAAAGTACAGAGGGAGTGTACCTGAGAATATACATATGAGAATATTTAGTATCTCTGGTATAAATGAGTGAAAAACAACATCCACCAAAGCTTCCAGTCCCTGAACATACAAAACATAATGTTAGAGGAAAACATCACATCTGTGTGTGGTGAGGAGACTGTAACCCCCAAACAGATATATGAAAGAACTGTAAATATTTCCCTTGTGTTTTATACACCATTTGAACAGTTTTCTTTTTTAGAATCTTATCTTGTTGGGCTCGCTTCACCTAGTGTGTTTTAATGGAACCTGAATGTAACACGTGCACCACAAACTGTTTATCTCATTGATAAAACTCCTAGTATTAGAAGGTCAGTAGTGGATTCAGACTGTGCTTTTTTTTCAGAGGTGACAGCAATACCAGAACCCGAGCCTGTGGCAGAACCAGAACCAGAACCTGAACCTGAACCTGAACCAGCTCCAGTGGTGGAGAGACCACTGAGGAGCCGAGGGAAGACGCCTGTCACCACCCGCACCCGTAGCAGCCAGCACCATACGGTAAGAATCAGCTTTTCACCAAGCCCCAAGATCAGTTATTCCTCAGTGTTCCTCACAATGAGCAAACATCAGCACTTAAATTGTTACATCATAGCTGATGAAGTGTGTGTTTTTTTTTGTTTTTTTCACTGACATTGGCTAACCATAATCCTGAATTACAGAGGAGCTGTATATTTCCTGGTGTAATTACAGGTTTGGAAAGCCTATGCTTGAAATAAAGTTCTCTTTTAACCATTCTGAACCACCTGCAATTGACACCTTTTGATAGTTTTCTGTACAGTAATCAGTGTAGAGAGCCACTGATGGAGTCTGAACAGCCAGACTGAAGCTATAAAAAGGTGGGTCTCGATGTGAAAGCACACTAACTGCAGAAGTTTGTGGAAGCAGATGTGTGGTTTTTAGCTTGACTTTCCAAAGTAAAACTATGATTACATCTGCTGATTGTGGGAATAATCACAGCTCTCATGTTATCACATCACCACCACACTCATCCCGAAGTTCCTTGCGGTCCGAGGTGAGGACACCACAGAGTTCTCAGTCTCATTTTCCTCATATGAGGTGTGCAATCCAGCAGTCTGGTCTCTGAATGGAGCTGTGTGTAGGTGTTTCACCCACCCGGTATACATTTCCCAAAGTAATAAGACCTCATTTTACAAGAGGTCATATGATCTTCATATGACCCCACATCACCAGAACTTACCACACCAAAGTATAGTATACTTTTTTAATTGTCTGTCTAGAATTAAGTTTGTCAGCACAAATTAAAATGGTCTTTTTAGCTAATTATCTGAAATCTAACACATTTTATACAGTGACACACCCATTTCATAGAAAAACTGGTTTAATAATAGTGTAACTAGATGAGTGCTGTTTCTGTTTTTTGGATTAAAGAAATACATTAGCACACCATGTGAATGACCACCAGACAACTTGTGTTATTTCATACTGTCCTAACCAATCACCATGGCTGTACTAACAAAATCCTGAGAACTGATCTCATTGGCTCCTGCTGTGTAAACAGTGTTCCCCGTTAGCTAGACTGCTGCACAAGACAAATATTGGGTTTTTTTCTCCAGCTATTCTTCCAGCGGCAGATGTCGACTTACACAAAGAAACTCACTCCCACTTCCAGTATAGACATGGAAGTGGAGTTGGAGCACTTCCTTGTTGCTGAAACGGGTCAATAAGTCAGTGTGATTACGAACCACAGCAGAACTAGGAGCAGCAGTGCCTTTTCTGTGTTTTCTTTTGGTCTGTAACAAACGAAGTGGATAGATTTGAGTAGCTGTGCTCCTTTTGAGGTAGAGAACTTCCTTTTTTGGGCTCATATTTTAGATAGAGAGAATCAGATTTATCCCACTTCCTGCTCTGTGGTTTTCTTCATTGCTAGCACAGCCATTATACCAGTTAGTGCTGAATGCACATGGAGATCAGAGGACATTCTGCGAGTACTTTAAAAGAGCAGCACAGTTGGCCCTGTGAGTTCAGTAGCAGTATATCCCTGCGTGGTTTCCACTTCATTAGGCACATTCCAACCGTGCACATTCTGCTTTTAACAAAACAACCAAGACTGCTGGTCCAGTGTTATCAGTGGCAGTTGGCATGGATTCACTTTGAGCCAAATTCAGCAAAAATGTTAGCATTTTCCAGCGTCCACCTCCTCATCAGTTCAGATGGTGTGGTGTGTACTGAGGCAGGTAGGATGGAACCCCCAGCAGCTGTGTTTGATTATAGAGTTTCCTGTGACGCTGGAAAAGGAAGTGTGTTTCATTTTATTGGAGTGCAGTCCCACCCAGCTCAGTCTCACTGTATCACTGCTGCTTGCTGCCTGTCAGGCACAATGTGGATTAACCCCTGCCACGCACATACCAGACCCTTCACACTCCTGCACACACTGACTATTCTCTTCGGTGCTACAGTTCTGAGACCGGCTTCGTAGCATCTGTTCTTTTCTTTTTTCATCTAGCATTTGGCTTCTGTGCTTCCATGCAGTTGTTATTGGAATCACAAAACCGTCAGCACTCTCCTTTTTCCTGGTGTGCCGTAGATTCTCAATAGTTTGAGTGTTACCCGATCATGTGTTTGAATTAGCAGTGTGTTGCTGACCTCTGAATGGGACTGTGAGCAGCTCCTCCTGCTGTTGAGGCTGTGGATGTGCACACGTTGAGCAGGGGCCCAAAGGAACAAGAGGCACGTGAAACAGTGTCTGCCAACAATAATCAGATGTGAGCGGTGTAGGAGGAGCTAGAGGGGCCTGCGTGTGTGCTCTTTTGCTCTTTCAGTAAACGTAGAGGTGCTAGTCTTATTTTGTTGGTAGAAACGATGAGATGTTCTAATGTTCTAATCGCATTGCATGAATTGAGTTTAACATGTGGCCTTTGCTGTTGTAAACATGTACACGTCCCTTTCCCACTGTGCAATTTAATTTTAGTGTATCATGTCCTCAGATGTATTTAAAGTTTGTCTCAACCTCAGTTGCTCTTTTCATTCTGGTGTGCGCACTTTGCAGTGATTTTTAATATTGTCAGAAAACGTTTTGGGGAATATTTCCCTCACTTCAGGAGAGGGTTTGGGTGTTCCAGTTATGCTGAAGACTTAATCACTGACTTTCTTTTTGTTTCCAGTCATTGTCAAAAAATGTAACATTTTTGAAAACACTGTGTTAACAGCATTAAATGCAGGAGTGATGCAGTGCATATTCACCAAAGAATATATGGACTGAAAGTAAAGCTGACAGGAATGGTGATGAATGGGCTTGAGCAAGTCAAACGCAAGTATTCAGATGCCAAGAAGATGTTGTCAGAGCTAGATAGAAAACCAACTGACCATTAACTGAAAGAGTTTGTAAAATTTAAAAAATGCTAGATTCATTTCAGTCACAGAGTATTACCAGCCAAACTGTCAACTACTAAAGGGCCATGTTATCTGTATTTCTTAAATTAAGAACTTACTAGTCCTACCACAGGTTTGTGAAAAGCACTTTGTTTGAAGCTTGTGGTGCCAAACAACCTGCCTGTGGTTTAAGTTGGAAATAAAAAAAGAAAGTTCACTCACTCACTTTCTGTTTGAACATTGCAGCTCTTAAAGGAAGAACCATGTCCTCATTTAATGATTTGAACGATTCAGCTCACAAATGTCAGCCTTGTAGTCACTATCAGCAGCAGCTTCTCTCCTCTGTCAGTGTCATACTGGATGTGTTCAGTCCCACACAGTGCTATAGCTATAAAGCCAAGTCCAAAGAACTTAAACTTGAATCCTAAAAGTACAGGAGACTTAGGTCAGTCTGATCTGCTTTGTCATCCATATTTCCCTCATTAAGCAGATCACACACTGGCCCAATGCAACTGATCTACAGGCTTATTTGAAAATAATGTGTGAACAAAGAAACTTTAGCTTATTAAGGAATTTGACTGTAATAATCAGTGAACTCATTTATAATGGTGTGTGTATGTAGTTCTATAACAACACGCTTTCCCTTATCCTGAGTTTCTGCATATTTCGGAACATATATATCTAATAATCTAGTCTGTGTTTTGTACAAGTCAAAAAGCCTGCCTGAAGAACAGAGTCCACAACTACCTGCCAAGCCATCCAGCCCCCCCTCCTCTTTGGCTCGCCTCTCTACAGTCGACCTGGTCACCTTTAGCCCCATGTGTTACATCTCTCCCATAAAGAGACGGGAGACGCTGTCTGGATCTCAGCCCAGCAGTGTCTCTGCAGCAGGGGTACTGCTCTACTCACACACTCATACTCGCTGCATTTCTTTCTTTTAGTTTTGTTTCTACCCTTCACTCGTGCCTCTCACTGACAGGTGTCTGAATAGTGCTTTGGTGAAACATAAAGAGTGGAGGCTCTCACAATGTATAGTTTATAACAGGGGTTGTATAAACGTATCGCGCATCTTTCACAGAGAGGTGCAGTGAGCCTGTCAATCACCTGGGGTGTCCAATCAAGTTCCAAGGGTGGAAATTAAATAGTCTTTTTTTTTTAAGCCACGGGGAGCCACCGGTGAGGGGTAAACGAGCTGCATGCGGCTCTGGAGCCGCAGGTTGCCGACCCCTGGTTTATAGTGTGGAGTGTGAGTTGGTCACGTGTGTGCAGCTGTTGGGGGGTCTTAGTAGGGACAGGTGTGTGACAGCTGAACTGTTGGCTGGTTAAACATGGTGGATGTTCAGTCACACACATTGTTTGTGAGCAGGAGGAGTGTCCCCTTCCAGATGTCCCGCTGCCTAAAAGGGGGCAGCAGAAAATCCCCAGCTTCCTGTCCACATGCAGCCCCGTGAAGACGCTCGGCTGTACATCCACACTGTCCAGTGGTGTGTTGGTGAGACAGGTAGACCGTGGTGCTCTGCGGGCACTGTGCTCTGTGTCACATTCACAAAGTGGTTCAGTAATAAACATGGTGGTTGGCACAGCTTTTTGTTGACACATGGTGAGGTGTCTCATACCAGACGGAGGCCCTCTGCTGGTCCAAACATGCACCTACAGGTGACTGGTGAAGTCCTCTTGCATTGGAGTCTGTCAGGGAAATCACTTAATTTTCCAAATATTTACTGGTGAGATATCTTCATGAATTGATGGTGTCTGCTCTTTAAGTCATGTTTGCAATGTTTTTGTCTTAGGTGGAGAAGATTGAAGCCAGCGAGCAGACGTCAAAAGTGGAGGAGAATGACGTTCTGAAGGAGCTGCTCCCCATTGACATCAACAGTCCAACAGGAATCACGTAAGGAAGCAGTGCTTATTTCTGTTTGCACTTTATGCTTTTCTTTCACTTTGTATAAAGTTTAAAAAAAGGACAGGTACCTATCATAAGTTACCAGTAATGTGCTGATTTATCCATGATAGTATATAAGTTCTGTTTATGGCGTTTATGAATTTGATCAATTTTTTCATCCAAAGAGAATGAAATGTGACCACACAGTAACAGTCCTGTCTCAACATGTCGATCACGTCCAGCTGCAGACAACCAATTTGGCTCATGAATGATTTCTTTGTGACACCTACACGATAACACACTGAGCTCAGTAAATAACTGTATGACCTGCTGCTGTAACCATGACCCATCAGTTAACTGTGCTTACAGTTCATCTCTCCCCCAGAAAACAATGACTGTAAAACCCTTGTCTCTCGTAGCGCCACCTGTCGACGACCCATCAGAGGAGCTGCCGGTCGCCCTGTGAAGCCAAGTGACCTGTGGAATGATGAAAACTCCCTCTTCTCTCCAAAAATCACCAAGACCACCTCCTCCTCCTCCTACACAGAGAGCCGCACGGTCAACAGAGTCACCAGCCTGCCCCCCTCCCTCTCCTCAACCTCTTCTCCCCGGCCTATGTCAACAGCCCCCCCTGCAGATCACACCAAAGCTGCACACCGCAGCATGTCTGTGTGGATAAAGCTCTTCCTGCTGGCCATCGTGGCTGCCTTCCTGTTCTTGGTTTACCAAGCCATGGAGACCAACACCATCAACCCTTTTGAAGGCCAAGACACAGATATGGCCAGTCATAGCACAGCATAGAGAGCACAGGAAGGGGAGAACAGAAGCCTGCCTGCTTCTTTTTTTTGTTCTTTTTCCTAAACGTGTGAATCTTCATTGTAGCCATTTTGCTCACAGGTGCTGTGAAATTACCTCTGACATCTTTGCCATTTATGTCCTCCTTTTTTTTGTTTGTTTTTTTAATTTTTAAAAAATTTTCTACATTTTATTTTCCCCCTAATCTCTAAATCAGTTTTCAGTGAATCACGTAAGAGAAGCGGCGTGGTCATTTTAGGGACACTTCAAGGATCTTAAATGCACGTTGTGAAAGGACGGTACCGCCTCTGCTGTTGTCTTAGTCCATTCTCGATCTTTGACTCCCAGTCTGTGAGGATACGACACAGCCAGCTACTAACCAACTCTCAGAAACACACAGTAGCTTTCATAAAAATGCCATATATATTTTTTTTATGTCATACCTGCATGGTGTGTATGTGTGTGAGTGTGTGTTGAATGTGTATGATTGAGATTTTTTTCAGACTTGTTCTTCTTTTAGTCATTAACAGCCTTGAAGATGGAGTTTAAACCTGCAATTTTGTTTTGTAATTTACTTGACCATCTTTGTTAATGAGACAGGGAGGCTTGTTTTAAACCCTACACAATATTTTCTTAATGTTCTCTTCTAATAAAAGTCAGTGTCCCTTTGTATGCTACTTAATTATGTATTCACTGTCACAAATATTGTCTATCCATTCAATAAACTGTTATGTTGTTACTGTGCCTGTATGAGCATTTTATTCCCTAAAAAAAACTCAAGAAAATGAGAACATTTGAAAGTAGCTGTACTTTAGGTACAATCTTTAGACAACTTACTGAGTTTCTTAAGTTCTGCCTCAGAGTTAATAATTTTTCTTTGTCACATTTTTTTATTCTAAATTACTTCTGCTGAGTTTCTTTTGGTTAAAGTATTCTAGCTTTGTCACACCTTATGATTTATTTTTCAACTGACAAACTCTATGTATTACTCACTTTGAATTAGCAGTTTCCATTTGAAATAAGAAAGTGTTGTATTTTGTGGTTACTAAACTATGCTCCTTTCTCTCTGTGCAACTGTTCTTCCATCTTTCAGTGTCATGGCAGCCTGCAGTCATAGCCTCTGATGTTACTTTAGTGGTTTAATAGAGGGGGGCATGTCTTCTGCACAGATCATATCTTGTTGACAGAAAAAAAGAGATGGGAGTTCTCTTTACAGCCGTGTTACATCCAGACAGTCTTGTCAGATGTGATGTAATGATTAAAAACTATCCTAATTATTTAATGCCATAAATAGTTGCAACAGTTTGCGCACAGCCACAACAGCTCGAGTCGCAGAGCAGAAAGAAAACAAAGTCTGACATTTTGTCTGTTCAGAGATGTTTCTTCAGCTGTGTGCAGGGAGTGCCTCTCCACCCTGTTGCATGTGAGGGAGGGTGAGCAGCCTCCAGGTGACTCCAACCCCTCCTCAGGTCTGCTGTGACGTCACTGAGCGATCATCTCCAGAGGGGGCTTCCTCTCACCGCATTACCAAGGACCGAAATAGAAAATAATCCACTTAGCCTTCTTCTCATGGTTTGACCTCAGGACTCATTCTCTGTCACACACACCTCTGCTCTGTTTTTATGATTTTATGACAGATGACTTATCCAAGAGCAATATCTCTTACCTCTGCTGGGAGAATCGCCTCTCAACTTTTTACAAGCACCGCCTTAACGTAATCATACACCTATTTTGCGATTGGGCCAGAGGTGGTGATTGGCATCTCTATGGCGTTTTCCTATTGGACAGAGAAACGGAAAGACCCACCCAGGGTCCTGGGTGACGTCACGAAAGGACAAATTGATTTACCGCGAGGTCATTCTGCCTCTCCGAGCAGCCGGCAGCAGCTCAGCGGAGGCGCCATCTTAAGACACAGAGAGAGTGAGTGCGGTTATTCCTGAAAAATCATACATATGAGAGATATAGGGCAAGGCGATTTATAGAGAACGTAGTTTTTACTCAACAGTGGCTCCTGTTGGATTTGTTGCTTAGGATCGTTTCACGGTCTTTGTTTAGAAAAGACCTTCCACCTTGGAGCGGTCAAGTTAGCTTAGCACGTAATTTAGCATAGCAAGGTAGCATCAGGAAGAAAAGAACGGGGGGTCGCTACACTAATATGTATGCAGACAATGCCGGGGTTTGAGAGGCTTTTACAAACCGACTGTTCAGTACATTTTTAACTCATGTTATTCTTGTAGTTAAATATCAGCTCGGTGTTCATTCGGAAAACTAAGCATTTCCCGTTCACGGTCATTCAGACTGAGCTAACTAGCACGTGACATGGTGTCCCACAGTTCAGGTGTCAGTGTGAGTCTGTGGGGGTAGATTGTGTTACCGCCGTCTGCGAGCTCCAGCTCACTCAGTCGACTTGTTGCTCGTTGCAGCTCCGCCAGCAGGCAGGACACCACCATGTACCCGACCGCTCTGACGCAGCTGGCCCGGGCCAACCCGTTCAGCGCCCCCCTCTTCAGCCTCCAGAAAGTGGAAGAACCCCAACAGAGCCTCCATGGACAGCGGACCCGCAGACTGGCAGCGGCCGCCACCGCAGAAGGTAACCCCGCAGGCTGGGAGACCGCAGGCTAGCTGAAGGGCTAGTGTTAGCCGCACTAGCTTAGCCGACCAGATTCACCCGGCTTTGGACAAATTCAATACAGAGGCCTCATTTAACACCACGTCTTTTATCTATCTATCTACACCCTGTGTGCGAGTTACACGCCGTCGTTAGACGCATTTAATGCTCACGGACGGCGGCAGTAAGGGGCCTGCCCGTTGAGGTAGTTAGCTGCTAGGCCTTCGCTGTACAGGCTGCCCGTGGAGGACAAGGAAGGACAAAGTGGTATCTTGCGTTTGCACTGCAGCAGACTGCTCGTGGGGTAGAACTCTCTTTCAGATGGCGCATATAAGATAAAAGAACAAGAGTCTGTAATAAAGTTACGTAATAGCACGTTAGACTATAAATGCATGTGATCCGTGAATATGAGCTGCGCAGGGGTTGCAGGGAACAAACTGTCCCAACTAGAAATATTTATAACTGGGTTTAAACATGTTACCCAAACTTACACAGTGGTGTGAGGGGTCAGTAAATGTCAAATTTTGCCCTTTAGGGCAAGTCTTAAATTCCTGCATTTTAACCCCCTTCACTTCCATTAGCAACAGTAGCAGCTCTTCAGTTGTTTGTGATTTGGAAACTGATCAAATTTGGTAAGACAATAAATGTATTATAGGACTAACATGGCTTTATTTTCAGACAAAACAGTTTAGACTCTGGCCATTTAAACCACTGTCCGTTGCAGAAGTGAGAGACTGACGTATGTTGTTTGTAAGTGCAGAACAGCTTTTCTCAACATTTAGCAGGGTTGAAGGTGTACTTTTAAATCCTTTCTGAGCTCTAAGATGCCCTGTTCCTAAAGTCTCACCTGTGTTTCTTCAGAGGGAGACAGTTGTGAGTTCGGCTCTCAGAAGTATTTCGTCCTGTGCGGCTTTGGTGGGATTCTGAGCTGTGGCACTACACACACAGCTGTCGTTCCCCTCGATCTGGTCAAATGCAGAATGCAGGTCTGTTCACTGGCCCCGGAGCCCTGTTTGACATGCCGCCACGCCTCATCCACCCATAACCGTGTGTTGTTGTCGTTTTGGAAATGCACCAATTTGCATGAGAGAAGGCACCAGCCCAGTTGTGAAGTTGTTTTTCCTCATTGTGTATTGATTCCCATGATTCTAATGTGTTGGAGTGATCATAACATGGCTGCATGATCCTGAACCAGTGTTCCTACATGTTCAATGATTTCTACACACCTCGCTGCCCACAACACTCACTCTAGAGGACTAATATAGTTGAAGGTCATGAGGGTCGGACCTGAGGGCAAAATATGTCCTGTTGACAGCTGTCTGACACCATCAGGTGTCTGGCAGGACAAGGGACTGACTTGGTGATGTATAGATGTCCTATGATATAAATGTCAACATTATCCAATAGTTATTGATTGATCATTCACATAATGACTGATTAACTTGTTCTCTCAGGTAAGAATGTATTGTCAAGTCACAAGTTCAGTTGACAAGACTGTAAATTTGTGATGATAAAGATGAATGAAAATGTGCCTTTAATTGTTAATGTTATTTGGACCATAAGTCCATTTTTAAAAAAATGTTGAAATCACTTGTATAGTTCCATAATGTTTTGCTTTTTAGACTATCAACTACAAATCACTTAAACCTGTGCAAATTTTGAAAACCATACCACAGATTTTTGTGTCTACTTTGCACAAAACAGAAATGTGTTTTCAAGTACGGTTACAGGCAATGACCTAAAAATCTGTGCTTTGCGTTGGACAAGAATGGCAAAACAATTTTTGGCCTAACTTGCCAAACAACATTTGAAGCTTCACATTTAAATTATATTGACAATATGACCAATCTTTTGGTGTTTGATCATCATGAACGGTGGCAGAACCATCTATAATGGAAGAGTCCTGGCACTGAATTCAAGTAGTCCCACATGAGATTTGGAAGCTGTCTTTAAGACACCTTTGGGAGTTTTCCCTCTGTAGTGACAACTCTTCCATTATGTGGCTCTGCTTTGGTGTTGATTTTTTTTGTCCTGTGTTGCATGTGACCTTGCATGTTGCATGTATGTTGTGTGTCCCCTCCCTTCTACCACAGAGGATGTCAGCTGCGAGTTTGGCTCCTCAAAGTACTATGCCCTGTGTGGCTTTGGGGGTATCCTGAGCTGCGGCATCACACACACAGCAGTGGTGCCCCTCGACCTTGTCAAGTGCCGTCTGCAGGTTTGTATGGATGCTGCATCTCACAGTAGCAACAGGTAGCCAGCAGCTCCTCCAAACCCTCAGCACAACGGCCTCATGTATGAGCTTTAGTGGAAAAAGTTCAAATGACTGCTAATATTGAACACGCAGTTTTCAAAGTGCTGTGTAAGAGAATCCACATTCCCAGTTTTGTTTATAGTATGTATTTAAAACATTAGTACATAACAGTGTTTCTGTAGAATTCCCCAGAATGAAATTTTGTCAAGCTTACTTTTTTCCTTCCCCCTTTCAGTAGCTTCAATTGGAAAATTCTATTTGCCTGAAAAGTCTACCAACTCTATACTACTACAAATAAAAACAAATACTAAGTGTTACTAATTAACATTCTGCAGGAGATTCTCTTTCACCACACTTTGTGGACATGACTCAATTTATTGGTAATCCCAATGCGTTATCCATTTGGCTCATGGAAATTTATATTGACATTTTAAATTTTATTCACTTAATATAATTTTAAACATTAAAATAGCTAATTTACAGGGGACTAATTTACTGTTTAACTCTACACAAGAAAAAAACCCAGATTTACATGTATTAACGTGTATTGGCCCGTGCTTGTTACTAGTCATCCTATTATAGTATCAGTTTGAAACAGCAGACCCCAGAGCTGCCAGTGATTTGTTGACCTGCTTCCTCAGTGTTATTTGTCCCCCACAGGTCAACCCAGATAAATACAAGAGCATCGGCAATGGCTTTTCGGTGACCGTGAGGGAAGATGGTGTCAGAGGCCTGGCAAAGGGCTGGGCTCCCACCTTCATCGGCTACTCGATGCAGGGACTGTGCAAGTTCGGCTTCTATGAAGTGTTCAAGATTTTGTACAGTGACATGCTGGGAGAGGTGAGACTAGACACAGCTGTCAGCACTGCTCTGCCCCAACAAAGAATATGTTGGTCTGCTAGGTTTATCACTTTCTTAGGTGATGGTGTGGACTTAAAATCTGCACATAGAACTGAAAGCAAGTTTACTTTTTGGTTTGGTGCTTCATTTGATACATGTAGTGTTGGTTAAATGGCTGTACAGGTGTTCATTTCTGACAGTTGACAGTTGTTGCCCAGACTGAGGCTGACTGAGTTGCTTTGAACAGTTTAACAGTGGAGTTACTTGATGAAGAGTATGAGCCTGGCTTTAAGTTGACTTGCTAAATTATGCTGGGCAGAAGTTGCCAGTCGCAGTGAACAGTCAGACCTCAGTGTAGTGAGTCAGGGTGGTTAGCTCTTATCGTGGACTATCACTGGCTTTCTGTACATTATTATTATTATTTAGGACCTTATGATATCTTAAGAACTGCATTTGCTTTTTTTCCTGCTGCAGAGTGAGAAATAAGAGAAACCGGAGTGATAAACATCGATTGCCTAATCTCTGATCATTTGTTGTTTCGACTTGCAGGAGAACACTTATCTGTGGAGGACATCGCTGTACTTGGCTGCCTCAGCCAGCGCAGAGTTCTTCGCTGACATTGCTCTGGCACCCATGGAGGCTGTCAAAGTTCGTATCCAGACCCAGCCTGGCTACGCCAATACCCTCAGACAGTGTGTCCCCAAGATGTTTGCAGAGGAGGGGCTCTGGGCGTAAGTGCTCTGTTCTTTCAATTCCTCAGCATTCACTTTTTCTCAGTGGGATGGATAACTGTTCATTTAGAGATCGGGATGGTTCCATGAGTGAGTGAATAAAAGCTGATAAACACGCTCCTTAGATCCACCTCTGGAGGGCGCTGTGCTCTGCACAGCTCCTCAGCAGCTTTCTGGCTGTACAGTCGGAGGTGCTTGAGTCATTGGCGTGTAACAACAGTCTACCTGTCCTCCAGCCCACTGCAACACTGGCAACCCTGTCATCTGCTGACAGGGAGCTCCCAGTGCTGTGAGCCTGGAGGACGGACACACTGAAGGTAGATACTGCACAGAGTGTGTGGGGTCATGTTCTGTTTAGCAACATCTGAAGAATGACTGGGTGACTTTTTTTTAAAATGCAGTGAATGTGACCATTTTTTTTTATCAGTATTAAAAGAATTTTCAGGAAACCCAAAAGTGTAAAATCTCTGTACGTTATATAAGCAGGGTGCATAGTTGGTGACCCTACACCTTTCCAGGAACTCATGGAGAATGGTTGATGATCGCATCTGATTACTTGCAGCGTTGACAATGTGTCTTAACAATGAGAAACCAGAGTTGGCTGCAGTGTGAATAAAGCTTCAATGACCTCAGCAGTCTTAAAACTTGACTGAACAAAACTGGTTCAATCCAAACTACGCAGGCTAAATAAAGAGTTGTGGAAAAAGACACAGACACTCCACAGGTACAAGAGAAACATTTTAGTGGCCAGAGACTCGAGTGGGCCTGCAGTTGATAGTTTAAGAACTGATAGTTGAGTAACTTCACTGCGTAATGTTTTTGTGGGCTCACATCCTGTCCTCCTTTCTTCCAGTTTCTATAAGGGTGTGGTGCCTCTGTGGATGAGGCAGATCCCCTACACCATGATGAAGTTTGCCTGCTTCGAGCGCACTGTGGAGATGCTCTACAAGTATGTTGTTCCCAAGCCTCGCAGTGAGTGCAGCAAGTCTGAGCAGCTGGTGGTCACCTTTGTGGCCGGTTACATCGGTGAGTAACACGACACCACAACATTACTTTACTCACTCACTTACTTCAAACGTGCTGAATTTCCAGCAAGATTAGGAAGAATATTATGAATGTAGGCATTACCAGCAATTTCATGTGACTCCAGTAATAAGTCACCATTCCAGTGAGCTGGTATCCGATGTTGGTTAGTCCAGTTTTCTCATGTGTGTGTTTGCTCTGTGCAGCTGGTGTGTTCTGTGCCATCGTGTCCCACCCTGCTGACTCTGTGGTGTCTGTGCTGAACAAGGAGAAGGGCAGCACTGCTGTCCAGGTCCTCAAGAAGCTGGGGCCCAAAGGTCTGTATGAACACTAGCAGTCAAACAGCATGTTGTCCCGAGGCTTTGATAAACACGCTCCTTAGATCCACCTCTGGAGGGCGCTGTGCTCTGCACAGCTCCTCAGCAGCTTTCTGGCTGTACAGTCGGAGGTGCTTGAGTCATTGGCGTGTAACAACAGTCTACCTGTCCTCCAGCCCACTGCAACACTGGCAACCCTGTCATCTGCTGACAGGGAGCTCCCAGTGCTGTGAGCCTGGAGGACGGACACACTGCACATACAAGAGAAGCTAGTAAACCAGCTGCTGAGCTGGCTGAGTTGACCAATGTGCTCTGTCTCCTGTTCAGGTGTGTGGAAGGGTCTGGTTGCCCGTATCATCATGATCGGTACTCTGACCGCCCTGCAGTGGTTTATCTACGACTCAGTCAAGGTCTACTTCCGCCTGCCCCGCCCCCCTCCCCCAGAGATGCCAGAGTCCCTGAAGAAGAAGCTTGGCCTCACAGAGTAAAGACCCCCCCCTCTCCCTCTGAGCCACAGTCGACACATCTGAACCCCTCAAACTTCCACAGCAGTTTTCTATATTTATGTTCTCAGCTCCTGCTGCTCTGCACAAAGCAGAGGGATGCTAATAATGTATATTAAACAGAAAAAACACACAAGGCGAGAAGATGGCGCTGTCTCTCTTGGTTTACCAAGAGTCAGACAAATATTCCTCTGTAGAAACACCTGTCTGGTTTTATCAATTCCATTAGAGAATTCTTGAAATTCTAATGAAAATTAAATTCCTTGAAAAACATCCCAACACATTGTTGTCTGGTTTTCTTTGAACCTCCCAACCTTCTGCATGAATTATTTCAGTCACTGTACCAGCATTGGAAGAATGATCCACCTAATACAACCTTGTTCTCTTCAAGTTGATTGTCATTCAGCATGGTCAAATTTTAGACTGGCCCAGAATTACATGGTAAACCCAGTGAAGTCAAAGTACAGCAGTGAAAGGTGACTTTGTTCTCTGTAGTGTTGCTCAAATTTTCACACTGCTCATGTAAACTTGGTTTGAGTTGTACAATGAATCACAGTGAACATTAAGTCTGCATTAAAGGTGCCCTGAGGAGCTCTCTCTACAATCAACATTCCTCTTATCCATCAAGAGACTTGAGCACATTTCTGTTGTGAAAAGTATTTCAGATTCAGCATTATTTCTATCCATATTTATTCCCTCTCCTTTCATGGTGCATTTCTGTACATGTTGGTGCATAATGTCCACCAGTAAATCACTTGAAAAGAGGGACAGCTACAAAACAAACAGGGCACTGCTCACAAAAGAGGTGCAGGAAAAATGTTGGATGATGAAGTGTAGTTTTTCAAATAAGTCTGCAATTAAACTACAGAGCAATGGAATATTGTCAAGATGGTTTTGTTCATGTCTGCTGACTGTCAGACAGTGTAGGAACACTTCAACCTAATGGAATGAACCCTAAAATTTTGATGAAGCAGTTGGAGTTTCCACCTGTGAGTGGCTCCTTTCTCCACAGTTGTTCTTGTGTCTCACCACTAGAGGGAGTGC
>JBAJHX010000002.1:17391468-17408276 GCA_037176925.1 Amniataba percoides | reverse complement strand
ACACACAGATCATGTCCCCACCAGGCCAGAGAACCTCAGACAGGTGGATCACAACCAGAACCAGTGAGGAACCTGCATTTCTATGAGGTCATAAGATCTGATAATTAATAGAAACTTTGATGCTAACAGGTCATCACTGTTGTTCTGGCTGTGTATTATATTAATACATGTGTATTAATATTGCTGCAATTGTTCTGTAAGCTGAGACTTGCAGAATGACATTTTTCACACACACACACACACACACACACACACACACATTGAGCACATGTTAACAGAGTGCTGCTTTGTGTCTCAGTGCCTACGAGGTGATCAAGCTGAAGGGTTACACCAACTGGGCCATCGGCCTGAGCGTGGCAGACCTGACCGAGAGCATCGTCAAGAACATGAGCCGCGTCCACCCCGTCTCCACCATGGTCAAGGTCTGACACACACACACAAACACACACACACACTGACACACACACACAGCGCAGCACCGTGACACAGAAACACATGCTCGTAATCGTGGTAACTCTCTGCAGCTGTTGAACTACTGAACCTCTGTTTTGCAGTTTGTTTTACACAAGTTTGTTTTTCATTACCCGCAGTCTGACACAGTTCCTCTTTACAAGACAAGGAAAGCCTGAATTCCCTGATCATTCCAGCCAATGCTGTGTTTTAGTGGTGCTTATTCATAAACACAAACACATTCGCAGTAAATGTGGGGCCCTCATGTTTGTGGTCTGTGGCCTGTTATTAAATCAGTGCAGCCACTCTCCTCGGCCTTCAGGCTGTTTGTGACTGCCCCACTGTCCATTCCTTATATTAGATTACGTTCATTTAGCTTTTATCAAAAGATGATTAGATAGGCATCAACCCAAAATATGAGAATGATCATCAGCTGTATCAGATGAGCTGCTTCATGGTCACATGTCCAAACAGAGAAGAGACTTTCACTCCTGAGCATTAACTTCTAACAGCCACACACACCAGTGAACAAAAAGGCTTTATCAGGGTGAAAAAAATGATGCTATGATCCTGAATACATGTCAAATGTTATTTCTGTTCAGAGGGTGAAGTATTTTATTAATCCCTCTTGGAGAAGTTTTTTTCACACACACATCTCATTCTCTCATATAAAGGAAACAAGTATCAAGTTGTAAACATAAAGGAATCACATCCCAAAAGCATTCAACTGTGGAGTTAATACTGTCTGTCTTTAAGTGCTTATTTTAGTTTAAGTTTTTGTTTCTTTGAGCCTCCCCACCTCAACTTGTGTGTGTGTGTGTGTGTGTTTCCTCAGGACATGTATGGCATCGGTGAGGAGGTCTTCCTGTCTCTGCCCTGCGTGCTGAACAGCACCGGCGTGAGCAGCGTGGTCAACATGACCCTGACGGACGACGAGGTGGCCCAGCTGAAGAAGAGCGCCGACACGCTGTGGGGCATCCAGAAGGACCTGAAGGACATCTGAACACACCCGCGCACATAACACACCGCCATGACGCGGAGACCTGTCTACACGCACACGCTCCTTTTATAATGTCCCTCTCTAACTGTACCGCTCTTATTTTGAAGGACAGTACGAGTGCTTTTTTAAGAACTGTGCCAGTGAGAATTTCAGTTCTGCACATCAACTGTCTTCATATCAGTGCTGCATTATGTCACCATCTGCTTCCTGTCCGCCACCTGACACAGTTCAGTCATTAAAAACACACTGGTACTCTCCTTTAAATAAAAAGCACATTTGCTCTCCAAAAGCTAGTAGGCCGAGGTCGCTGTGTTACTGTGTATGTGTTAGAAAACGTTAACCGACCCGTGTTACTGTACTGTTTATGGATTGTTGTGTTTCAGCTGTTCGGACCTGGATCAAAAAACCAAAAGTGTTCGTGTTCTCCTCCAACATTTAGTTACGTGCAGGGAGTAACTGAGAGAAAGACTGTAAATTTTCCTGAAAAGACCCTCAAAATCCAAAATGACAGTTCTCCTCCCACGTTTCTCTGAAGTGGTGCAGCAGACAGACGGCTGCACACTTTGGTCAACACACAGTGAAACTGCAACATTGCAAGTGTGAAGGAGTCTTTTTCTTCCCCTCCTGGTTCATTTGCACTAACAAAGGGAGACTGAGCAGAAGGGGGAGAGTGGAAACTTCCAGCTTGAGTTGTAATTGTCTGACAGTGTGTTGGAAACAACGATGTGTATCAATAAATCTGAACCTCACCATTGTTAGTGAGTGTTTTATTTGTCGAAAATGACTCACACATTGACACTGTTTGTTTACGAGCCTGTGAGATGCTGAATAGTTTGTTCATTTATTTTTGTGTAAAAAAAATCTCTTTGAATAAAGACCTTTTTGGAGACAGCAGAAGGAGGATAGGAAGCTTTAGATTTCTTAATTTCATTGCATCTCCAAGATCACATAGTTAAAAAAGTGTAATTTTTTAATCATCATGGAACTTTTAACCTCATTATATGTTTAAGATAAATAGAGAGAAGTCTGAACCGCAACAACAGGCTGTTTTTTATCAGGGAAATGAGGTTTATACTCAGAGAATTACAACTATAACATGAAACATACACAGAGAAAGACTGACATTGATTGAGTATTTTACTGATAAGTTTGTGGAGAATGGGGATCCCTTTAGATATGAACATTTTCTTCAAGCACATCTCTTTCCAGTAAAATACAAAAAATGTCATGTAATGTGTCTTCTCTTCATATCAATGTCAAATACTTAAACTTACATATAAACACATTAAGATCAACCACATACAGAGTTTGTCCACTCAGTACCTCACTGTGTTATTAAGAGTTATTTGGTGAGTCAGCTTTCTTTTTTACATGTTGTTTATTTTAGTATTTAACTATTGTTGAATACCATAATTGTATTTTTTATGTTGTTTTTTTTATTTATAATTCCTCTTAAGATGAATGAAGCTAGTTTTCACAGTAAGGTACCACACAGTATCAGTCTGCTGCTGTTTGTCCTCTGTGGGCTCATTTAAAAGGCTCTGCAGTGCCATCTTATGGTTGAATAAAGCCACTGTAGAAAATGACAATTTCCTACCATTTTCATACGCTTCTTTTACTTTGAAATTACATTTGTTCCTCCCTTCATGGTGACAGTATATTGGACTGTTTAATTTGCATGTTTCTATCACTGAGATGGTAAATGATACTGTCTGAGGACTTCTTTCCTTTTCTAACTGTATTTTATTTTGAATTCCTCTCCTAAATGGTTGTAGATCTTAAAACACTTTGACAGTAAAGTTTGGTACAAAAGTTTATTCACAGAAACATTATTTTATCTGAAGAAAAAGGCCTTTTTTTAACACATATGGAAAGACACATGTTGACTTTTCACCAATGGGACACGAGTCATCAGAGGAAGACACACGTCTGTTTCAGGTTGGCACCTCCAGGTCTCTGGAGATGAGAAGAAGAGGTGAAAACTTATTTGTCCTAGCTCTTTTAACAGCTCTCCTGTAAATGTAGCCATTGTAACGTTTCCCGAAGCGGAGGCCAAACGGGTTGAAGTTGAATTTACTCCTGCGGTCGTTGCACAGCAGCTGCCGCTGGTCTTCATTTTCTCTCAGGGAGAGACACAGGTTGGGATCCTCAGCCAAAAACTCTCCTGCACTTCTTCTCCTGAGGGCAGAAAGGACTGATCCTGAGGAAAACAAACAAACATCAGCTCACAGCTGGACACAGCCGGACACACATCAATACATTAACTGGAATATCGATTTATAATCATTCAGTATTTCTAAAACACAAGGGATGATGAATATAACTCATATCTGAATAAATTCTTCTTATTATTATCAGTAGTAGTATTGCCATCATATGTATGGTATATGCATAATTTTACTGGATTATTACTGATGCATTCAAATGTAGGAAGCATATTACTGTTGTAGCAGAGCAAGATGGAGCTAATCTGATCTGTGCATAACATCATTTCAGGACACATCCTGTGTATATTGAGTTTTTATCATGTATGAAATATATATCATTATAATATAATACATAATAATAATATATCTTATTCAGTTTTGTTTTTTAATGTATGAATTCAAACTAAATTTAGACATTGATGCTTGAAAAATGCAAGCACACAAGTAATCAAACACTTTAGTGGGGGGCTAAACTTAAGTGGGGACTGTGTGAGGGGAAAGCCCATACTTTTAAAATCCTGATTAAGGCCTAAGTATTGTCAGATTTCACAAGTTCACCATTTGTTTGATCGCATTTTTCTGTATGTACGTAATGAACCGTGGAATAAATGTTGTGGCACAAAAACATATCCCATCACAATGTGGTAGAAAATAGAATACAAAGGACATAAAGGACATATCCTTTATTATTATGATTCAAACTGTATTCATGTATCTGAGCTAATGTATTCTACAAAATCACCTGTCTATCATTGGAGCTTTTTTTAAAAATACATCTCCAAATTCAACATTATGATAATATTAGTAATGTAATTAGGTTGCCCACCTGCTGCATGTGTCCTCTGTGCAGAGTCATATCCAGGTGGAGCAGCTCCCACACCCGCTCCATCCTGACCGACAATCAGCCCGCACACCACAACCAGAGTCACCAGTCTCATGTTTGGATACAAATCCTCCACACTCTGCTGGTTAAAGAGTTGATGTTCACTCCCATCACACCTGTTTTATATTTGCACCAGGTGACCTTGTGCTCCAGCAGCTCGCAGCCAATCACAGCTCATCCCAGCCGCCTGCGTCTCTGTGTGGTAAATTGCGGAGCTGTCCGCTGCTGGAGGTGCTGAAATGCATCATTCATTAGCTCTTCCGGGAAATGTTGACAGCTCAGTTTGTTACTAGTATCATCCATGTAATACAAGTCAACATGTCTCTGCATGCTGAACAAATGTTGAACATATTTTAAATCAAAGACAGAAACAGGGCTCAATTACAGGACGTGTACTCGCTCAGTCCAGGTCCAGTTTGGCTGCAGAAGGGGTGAGGCTTCTGAAAAATGATTATTTCATTCAACTTTTTCCAGTAAAGACTTCTGTGTGTGATACATCAGTGTGTTGCGATGCAGGGAGGGAGGCCCAAAGCACAGCATCAGTGTTTGCTGCTGCACATTGTTCAGATTGTGCAGATGTGTCTCTGCAGGCTCCACAGAGGGGGAATGCAGCTGTATTTGAAATTATGAAAATGATCTATCAGATGCACTCAAAAAATGAAAAAAAAGATAACATGACTATATTTTGTGGTTTTATTTTCTGCTTTTATTAGCAGGACGTGAGAGAGAGAGAGATGAGGAATGACTTGAAACAAAGGTAGTATCATGTGGTCGGTGTCAGGCCTGGATGCTCCAGATTGAAGAGGACTTTAACAGAATAAAGAAATATCAGAATTAGATAATCAAGTAAAGTGGAGTATTTGGAGGATTTCCAATTGACTATCTTTTGACTTTTTATTGTGTTTTCTATTTACCCAATCAGAGTACCAGAGTATCTGCTGCTGATGATGCTGATGATGATGATGATGAAGACTACGGGGACAACTATGACTATATCACGACTATAACAAATATGATGGCCATGATGAAGATGATCATGGTGTTGATTATGATGGTGGTGACCATATGATGATAATGATGGTGAATAGAGTGGTGAATATGATGAAAAGTGATGGTGATCGCTGTGATGATAATGCTGACTATGAGGATGATGAATATGATGCTGCTGATGAGGATCATGACAGTGATGATGATGATGATGATGATGATGGTTGTTAATGCAATACGAATAATAATAATGATGATGGTGACAACTATGGTAATAATGACAATGACAATTTGATGAATCCTCATTTGAGGCTGTTTATCCTGTTATGACCTACGTGTTCCTGATTGGTAGGTGAGAGGTTATTGGAATCTAATGAGCCAATCACAAAGAAACAAACTGAGCTCTCCCAGGTGAACATTTTATATGGTTTGACATCCCAAGTCTGTTCTGACTGGACTAGTTGTTGCATATAGTGTACACTTTCAGCCTGTGTTGGATAGATAATTTGTGCCATTCTCGCATTACCTAACAACTACTCTGCATGTTACAACTTATATGTAATAGAGAACTACATATTGCAGAACTATATATCTGAATTTGCAGAAACTTGTTCCAGTTTGTTCCATGAGTTAGTTTTAAGTTGCATTGCAGTTAAATATATGCCCACCAGAGGGCAGTGTTAGCTCTCTTCTGGTGTGATCCAGCCAACTGTTTACCACTAACACCTATTACATTAGCAGTGTAGTTTGTGCAGACTGTATCACTAACTCCCACCATGATTTAATATGTCTTTGTCTTTTAGGCTCATGTCTGCTTGCTATGCCTCAGATCCTGTGTTTTTCTTTGTATTTTTGCAAATTAATTTGAAAAGATTCTTTGTTCTGAATATCCCCTATTAAACAATGGAAATGAAGTCATTTCCAAAGTGAAAGGCACTGCTGCTATGAGTTTTTAAATGTCAAAAACCACCTGAAAAGAAAAGTTTAATATCAGTGATACTGAATATTCTGGCAATATTCTGAATGTTTTAGCTTTATCCTTTATTGGTATTTTTTATCAATGTGAAAAATAATATGATAACTTACTGTAGAGTCAGACAAAGCTTAATGTTTAAACGCATTATAGGAGGCAGCAAAAACACAACTCCCTCTGGTAGAGCAGAGAGACACAAGGGGTTTGTCTTGAAAAAAATATTTTCTTGCATTTATTAAATCCAAAATCCTAAAAAAACATATCTTACAATTCTGTCCTTTAAAAGAGACTCACTTAACAGAACTAAACTCAAGCACTAACAGAAGGCAACTTAATAGCACAATCTGAACATATACAGGAACATATACAGAGGCTGATCAGGCAATTTAGAAACAAACAAACTATACCTAAAGAACAACAAAACAAAACAACAGTAACCAAAAATCTGACTAACTTGGTGCAGCCCAGTTAGGACCCAAACCTTTTTAAACCCTTTTAAACCCTTTTAAACTCCTCTGCAGCTGAGACTCTTTTGATGGCCAACCAGACTCTCCTGCAGCAGCCCACAGGAACTGGTAACTCAAAGGAAACTGTATTAATATCATAACTTAAAAAATGACAAAGAACGCTGAATAACTGTGTGCACTCCAAGAAGATAACTGCTGTCAAAATTGCAAATAAACTGTATGTTATATCAAACCTGTTGTCCAGTTATTATTCTGTTTGTGTATCATTTGAGTGTTAAATGCTTAAACTGAAGACATGAAACAATTAAAGGTAAATCACACATACCTTCAGCTGGACTGCAGGTCAGATTTATCAGCCAATGAAAGAGGAGGAGCCACAGAGCACGCGACACATGTCATCAGTGACACACTCACGTTCTGTATGAGGGAATATAACAACACTGTCACACAACATAAATACCTCCACTGTGAAGTCAGACAGTTTTATTATATTTCAGAAGCTCTATGTGATTTTTTTTTAAATTATGTCAGTTGTTCTATTTCAGACATCCAGAATTTTCAGGCGCTGCCTCCCCCTGTCTGAGAGGGCAGACCTGCTTTCATTCATCTACATTTCACAATCACATGCAGTCCATTACACAAACTCCACCAAACCTTTCACCCGTATGTGTGTGTGTGTGTGTGTGTGTGTGTGTGTGTGTGTGTGTGTTTAGAAGGTAAACGTCCCCTCCTGCTGGTTGGAGGTCAGCCTCAGATGGGGTGGGAGCTCTTTGCCCCCATCGCTGCCTTTTATCTTGTCCTGTTGTGAGCAGGACTGTCCTCGCTGAGACCAGGACCTCCACCTGCAGGCCTCTTTGAAGGATTTTTCCTCAGACTGCCACGGGTGTAGACTGACGACGCTCTAAGATGCCGCTGACACGTTCCCTCTCCATGTCGTCCCTGAGCGGGATGCTGCCCGCCTGGGAGGAGGACGAGCTGCCTGTGGAGGACCTGCTGCTCTTCGAGGTGGCCTGGGAGGTCACCAACAAAGGTCAGATCACAAATGTAATCATGCTTTCATCTCCCCAAAAATCAGAAGTCACGTAGTGCTGCAGCTGGCAAGAGTTCAGTGACACAAGTGCTCACAAAGTATAACAATCTTTACATTTCATGATACAGTCACACAGATTTATCCTTAAACCTGACTATAATCAAACAAAATGACGTCATTAATTGACTCTGGCGGTATTATTTTTGTGCAGATCAGGATTTCTTTGCCTCCTCAAGAGCAAATATTGAACCCTAGTGAGTGTGGAGACAGAGTCTGCTCCCTCTGAAGAGCTAAACATTAAACTGCAGATACGTGGTGAAAGTGGCACAGCTGCAGTGCTGCTTTGGCTGATTTACTCTCCTGATCTGAACATGTGTCCATGGCTAAAGAGATCAGCCCTTTCCAAGAGGAGTCGAAATGTGCCGTTTGGTGTTGGTGACAGTGTGTTACTCATATTGAATAATATTAATACATGAAGTTATTAAACTACAGGATTCAGGGTAGATTTGTCCTGGTTTGACTTGGCGTTGGCCTTCGACTTTGAGACACATTACTGAGGACGCTGAGGGCACAATCTCCTTTTTTGCAACCTGTTAATATGTGTGACATCAGTTTAGTTTGAGATCAGCTGTTTAAATGGTATGTCTGTAACTTTTGTGTAGAAATGTAGCTTTCAGCTCCAGTATGTCAAACTCTTTAATGTACAAGGCCTCCAGTAAGCATTTCTAACACGGTGGTTAACAGACAGTGATCACAGTGACCACATCTGATTAATAAAACAAAGCTGATGATGAATCATATGTTATTACCATGTTCATTTTAAGGGGTTCTGCTTTCTTTGCTTTCATGCATTTTAAGTAGATTCATATTTTTTTCCACCCAAATAACAGCCACACCAATTAAAATGCATCTTACCAAAATGTCTTTATCTGTTTTTATCTTAGTTACTTCAAAAGTTACAGCCCTTAACTGAAATGCTGAAAATGCCCATTTTGATGTCAACTCAAAAACCCCACATGGATCGCCATTGTAAAAATGTAGTTTTCTGTGTAATAATCGTGAATGTGAGTGAATATGAGTGTGTGAGGGCCTTGTCTGTGGAGGACACGCTCATGTTGTCAAACAGTTCAGAGGTTACTGGTCGCTGCTGTTTTCTCTGGCCTCAGCTCTTATCTAACACCTCTGATGCAGTGTAGACGTCATTATGAGCTCACTGATTGCTGATGGACTTCATATCAATATTTGTCTTTGTGTTGCCAAGTGAGAGACGAGGAAAACAGTTGCACGTGTTTTGGTCTGATACAAAATATAAAAAATCTTTTTGTGTTGTCTGTATCACAAACTACACATAATAGCCAAGTATCAACGTCAGAATTACAGGAAATTCATTTAAGTGGAAACTAATACTGATACTGCCTGATAGACTGGCACCGAGGAGATTCTGATAAAGTGTGTGTTATCATTTGACATGCACAAATCAAATGAAACAAATAAGTGAACTATCGCTAATAATAATCAGGCCATCAAGAAATGTTAAAAACAAAAAGTGAAACTGTCAGTGACACTTCAAAATGTACTGTTTTTTTCTTTTTTTTTTCATATTTTTCAGTTCAGTCATGAAATTATATTTAGAATAAATCTCATTTTTGTGAAGGCTTCAGATAGGACTCCTTATGACAGTAACACCTGTAACACTACTAACCAGTTTGAAGAAACTATGGATGTACAACAGCCTCATAACCAATAGATAACATAGAAAAGTGCAACAATAGCCTTTTGCTCAAAAGAACTTTTACTCAGTTTGTACTCCCGTCAAAGAGTGACTGAGCTTTCTGACCTCAAACTATGTAGTGACCTTTTCAGAGAGTTGTCTTTTTCTTTGGCCTGCAGTTGGAGGAATTTACACAGTGATCCAGACCAAAGCCAAGATCACAGTGGATGAATGGGGGGAGAACTACTGCATGATGGGGCCTTACTTGGAACACAACTTCAAGACCCAGGTGGAGGGCTGTGAGCCGCCAAACCCAGCCATCAGGAAGGCCATGGACGCACTCATCAACAACGGCTGCCAGGTCAGAGAGAGAGAGAGCGATTTTGACACAATATATTAGCTAAGTCTCCTGTCTAACCTGTTTCAGGTAGCAGGAGCGCTGCCTTAATTTTACCATTATTTTAATATAATATACAACAAGCATTAGTCTGGAAAGGGTCGTCCATTAATCGTGGAGCTGGCGGCCGGAGCTCTGCCTCCTCCACATGTCAAAGAGTCCTTGGGAAAAACACTGAAACCTAAATTTCTCTTGATGTGTGTGTTCGGGGCACTGTTCACAGTCACTCTGGATAAAAGCTTCTGCCAAATTAATAATGTAACTGCAAGTGCATTTTTTCCAAAGACCTCACTCTTCTTCAGTATTACTACCAGAATCATCGGTACTACTACATCTGATACCAGCAGCACTAACTATACTGTTAACCACTTCAACCAGTGCAGTCACATTAGCACTACTACAGCTAACACTAACACTGCTACTGACATTATAATGATGCTCATCAGGTAATCAGTGTCTTGTTTCAGTAAATGTGATAAAGATGCATTAAGTGTGCATGAAGTTGATGTTTTACAAGGATTTGTACTGCAATGAAATACATTATTTCATACATAATAATAAAAAAAAAATATTGATGCATATTTGCATCTATGCAATACCAATGTTAACTTTAAAACAGGAAGGCTGACTTTTATTCTACTATCACAACATACTTCACTGTGCAGAGAAGTGATGCAGTCTGGCTCTATCCTCCAATCACTATCCACTAGATGGTGGTCATATACCAAAGACCTGATGGTCCAGGAGAAGTTTGCTAAAATGAACAAATTACATCCAGTCATAATGATGTCATAAAAGTCCATTTTTGGGATAAAACCTTTACTTATTTCATCACCGCATTTATCATTACATGATTTGCCAGAAATTTATGTAGGAATGTTGGAATTAAAGCTCTGTTTCAAGCCTGCAGACTTTAAAAAAACAGCATGACCACAACAACCTGAAATGAATGAAGACTTCCTCTCACAGCAACACAACACTTATGTTAGACTAATGAAGGGACATTTCCTTCTTTGCCTTAGAGATTCACACATTAATCATATAATTTTACACATGCTGAAAGAACAAATACTGCATGCTGATAATTTTATTTTCCTTAACTAGAATGGATATGTTTTGGAAACTGTGTCTTTCGCCAACGTTGATGCTGCAGGTTCATTTTGGCCGCTGGCTGATCGAGGGCAGTCCGTACGTGATCCTGTTTGACATCGGCTCTGCAGCCTGGAACCTGGACCGCTGGAAGGGGGACCTGTGGGACACCTGCAACATCGGCCTGCCCTACCATGACAGAGAGGCCAACGACTCGCTCATCCTGGGCTCCCTGATTGCCTGGTTTTTCAAAGAGGTCGGTGGCTGTTCAGCCTGCAGCGGCTCCCTGCTCATCAGAGGAGTCTCTACATTTCACTTGCTGCCATTTGAGGCAACAGAAGTGAAAGAGTACCTGGTGCTGCTCAATGTTGTTGTGTTAACTGATCTTCTGTCTTCCAGTTAACAGACCAGCTGGGGGACAAGCCCAATGTCATCGCTCATTTCCATGAGTGGCAGGCGGGTCCAGGGCTTATTCTCTCTCGCTCACGCAAAATTCCCATGGCGACGGTCTTCACCACGCACGCCACCCTCCTGGGACGATACCTCTGTGCTGGGAATGCTGACTTTTACAACAACCTGGACAAGGTGAGGGGTCAGGAGGGTCGGCCATACAGACACATGCACAGCACTGCTGCAGCACATAACGAAGCATTATGACATCGTTTCATCATCAGGAGGCCCCGGAGAGGGACTCTGAATCTTCTTTTACGAACTTAAAAGCAGAATTTCATATTGCGTTAATATGATTGCATTTTTCCCAAATGATTTTAGTGGACACATACACACACACACACACACACACACACGCACACACACACACACTTCAGGTTTGGAAGGTCTTTAAAAGTGGTGTGACTCTTGGCTCCATCTTTACTGGAGTCCCTTACTGTTTGTGTGTTGCAACAGAGGTCGGATGTGACAGGCAGAGACTGACACTTTCACTGACAAGAAAACCATCACAAGGAATCAACAACTACGATCCAAAGCTCTTGTATAAGAAATAACTGATTTTGACTAAATTATTGACCACTGCCATCTGAATCCATCTGAGCATCTTTGATCATCCAACAAGCACTTAGTTTGAACCACACTGACACTCCACTAGTAAAAACTATGTCACTGTATGCCATAATATATAAAAAAATTGACTTTGTGTTCATTAAGATATCTAAGTATTTAAGTTTTTTTTTTTGTTTGAGGAGCCAGCATGGGATATAGAGTAAAAATAATCACAGCAAAGTCTCTTTTGTTTGTTTCACTTGTTGGTCATGATGATGGCTGCTCAATGAAAACAGGTGTCTGAAATTCCAGGAACTATAGCAATGAGACCTGTTATAGTGCTTAATAACAATTATTTAGCAATAGCTTTGGAAATTAAATCAGTTCTACATGCTTTAAAATGTTTAATGAATTGAAAAGGCTTGAAAATACATACGTAATTCTTTAATCTAGAAAATAACACATGAAATGCTCATAAGATTCACCCTCTATCTGTAACTAAGACCATGCTCCAAACCCTCATTTACTCAAATAAAAAAACACAAACAAAATGTGTGTGTGTGTATCACATACACACATTTTAATTGCAAACACACACTTTGGTTTCGTTTGAATAATTTTTACATCCAAAGGTTCAGGCCAGAAATCGTAGCCTTTTACAGCCGCTTAGAGCATCATTAGTGATGTTGAGGTGTGTGTGGAGGGGTCAGTGTGATGTTTGTAATTGGCTCTCTGCTGCTCACATCCTAAAGGTCAGCTGGAGCTAAAGGCCACTGACTGGCTGAATGGATCATTGACAGACAGAGGTGGACCCTCGGCCGGTTCAGGGGAACTTCGTTCCTCTATCGATGGACTCATATCAATATGCATTTTCAGCTTTGTTGACTGTGACATATACAGAATAGAGGGAAGAAAGCAGAACACTGATCCAAAGAGCTGCTTTCACTCCCACAAATGAATCAAATTAAATGGGTAAACTGATGAATTAGGAAATGTTGTTGTCTATGTGGCTAAGGTGTAGATAAGAAAAACAATATATTCTATATTACATTAATATAATCTAAATATTATATTACAGTGTTCATTTGTCAACATGATCATTGCCTGTTAGTAAGAAACTAATGTACTTTAATCAAAGTTAAGTTAAGGTAATGATTCAGATAGTAACGGTAACTACTGAACTATAAGTGAAATATTGTAGGCTTGTTACTTCTCTGAAGTTCTAGAGGACACAATAGAAACTGTTGATAAAACATAAACATCATGATGAAAATGCAGTACAACTATTTGTACTGTTCTTCCATTAAGTGTATGACTATAATTTTCACATCATAGAATACACCAGTACACCAGTAGGTTTTTACATATAAGGAATTGACCTTTTTTGTGCTGAACAACAAAAGTGGATTCTGTGTGACGTAGGTAGGTATAATTTAGAGATTTAGATTATTATAACTACATGAATTATTATTTTGAAAGGAGAGAGCCTACAAAATAATATTAAAACGCCTCAGCACTGGTGACAATAAACTGGTAAAAGATGTTGAGGAGCCTGTCACACACACACTGAGGCACCTGAGTCTCCTCTTGAACAACCTGCCCCCTCCTGTTGTGTGTGCAGTTCAGTTTTTTATTCATTTGTTTTTCTTGGCTCTCTTACATGTATGTGCTGTAGTGATGGGAACATTATTTTTCCCCTCTTTAGAAAGGCTGTGAGTCTTTCCTGTGTGCTCCATCAGCACCACACACAGGCTGCATGTTCTGTTGAACGATCAAGGGATCAGTGTGTTAGGTACCTCAACAGTGGAGCAATGAGAAAAGGGGCAGGGTTGAGCGGTTCTGAGGGAGGGGGGAAGAAGTAACCACATTCATAATGGGGAGCAGGCCAGTGTCTGCTGCAGAGATGTGAATTAGGGAAGAGATGACACACTATTCCATCAGTGTGAATACTGTAATGTGTCTGTTTAATGCCATCCTGAGTTAGTTCATACATTTAAACTAATTTACAAAAATATATCTTGAATGTTTATACAGTTAATTATTTACATATTTATGTTTAAAGAATGATTATTTCCATACTTACATTCTCAAACATGTGTGTTTGGATCAGGATGAATAATGGCCAGAATGTGCCTCTCCAGTTCTCTCACACCTTCACCTGTTTACCAGTTCTGACTTATAATTGGTTTATCCAGGGTCATGTGACCAAGGAACGAGGAAGTGTTGTGTGTGTAATTGTGGAAGTGACAGGTGGAAGACAGTTGCTGTGGAAAATTATCCGTCTCCATCCAGTTGTGTCCTTACCTTAGAGAGCTCGCACGTTACACTATCCTGACTCTTCCAACAAGGTGCACTCTGTGAAAATGACAAAATAACTGTCCTCTGCACTGTGTTGATCTATCATCTGTGTGTGTTGCAGTTCAACATTGATAAGGAGGCAGGAGACAGGCAGATCTACCATCGTTACTGCCTGGAGAGAGCAGCGGTCCACTGCGCTCATGTCTTCACCACAGTGTCCCAGATCACTGCAGTGGAGGCCAATCACATGCTGCACAGAAAGCCAGGTGGGAGGCTTTTCACTGCTGCACCTTGATATTCAGGGTGATGGTAGAGCTTGCTGGAGTTATGATGTTGGATGTCACGATGTTGGACCAGTTAATGGACCAGAATTCTATAACTACTAGAACTACCATAGCGGTCATCTTGACCCTTCATACATTATTTGCCTATAATTTCAATAATCAATATAAAATCTAAGATTAAATTATATTTAATGTAATGGCTAGTTATTAACAAACATCAACAACAACAATCAGTAGCATAAATATTTCATAGATTGAATGACAGCAGATGTAGGATTCAAGTTTCCAGTCGGCTTCAAGGTGGAATGATCCTGAATCTCTGTCAGAGCCAGGATCACCAGTGTCACCTCTGCTACTTTACTCTACTCTTTATTGTCTTCAAAGCAACTAGAACAAAAATTGTTAGGCAACAGTGAAAGAGAGGGAAAAATAGAGAGGGAAAAGTATCAAATTCTGAAATTCGACACAGTCTATAAGGTCGTATGAGGTCATAATATAAGGTCCGGGTCAAAATGACTGTTTTGGGAGTTCTAGGTAGAAATACTCAGAACTCTTTTGTGTTTTGTAATTTTAAGAAAATAACAATATTTGAATAAAATATACACACATTTAGGAAAAGTCAGGGTCCTACAGTTTCATGGGTTTAAATTCAACAAAGTTATTACATTGCAAAATTTCAAAACAGTCAAAATGACCGCCTTGGTAGTTCTAGTGTTAATGATCTCTTTCCATGTAGTTTTTAATTACTGGATGCATTATGTTGATTAGCCTCTGTATATTATTGTATGAATATCTGCTTTTGATAAAAAATTAAGTATTTCAGACACGGTCAGTGTTGCAATTCTCGAAGAAAATACTTATATATCTGTGTTAATCAGAGTCAAGGGGTTAGTCTTTATTGTGTTGTCAATATATCTGTTTATGTTGTTTTCATATGAGATGGGATTTTATGCATTTTTAACAGTTCCAGCATAATTCTGCAAAACCACATAATTGCCAAAGAAAGTAAAAAAAGTATGAAAAATGATGTCAGTGTTGGTCAGTTTGGTCAATTCATCAGATTAACAGATTGACTGGATCAAGACTAACATAAAAGTTAGTGTCAGCATTTATGTCCTCCATAGTGACAAACCAATGATCTGTCTGTCCTTTAAAGCTCTCCCATTGCTGTGTTAACTGTACAGATGTGGTCACCCCAAACGGTCTGAATGTGAAGAAGTTCTCGGCCATGCATGAGTTTCAGAACCTGCACTCCACCAGCAAGGCTCGCATCCAGGAGTTTGTCAGAGGACACTTCTACGGGTGGGTGAAGAAGTGAATTAATGTAATGGATGAAAATGATGAAATCTTGACTGGAGAGTTGTTCCCCTTTAAACTTGATGCTATTCTTCTACTTCTGCAGTCATCTGGACTTCAACCTGGAGAAAACCCTCTTCTTCTTCATTGCTGGACGCTATGAGTTTTCCAACAAGGGAGCTGATATTTTCCTCGAATCACTGTCCAGACTCAACTACCTACTGCGGGTGTGTAGTGTCAGATGTGTAAGTATATATGTTCTTCAGCAGGCAGCCCCGTAAAAATCACTAATTCATCCGCTTTTTTGTTTGTTTTTCTTTTTCATCCGCACTCTATCCACAGGTCCACAGAAATGATGTGACAGTGGTAGTTTTCTTCATCATGCCAGCTAAAACCAACAACTTCAATGTGGAGTCACTGAAGGGGCAGGCGGTACGCAAACAGCTCTGGTAGGCCCCGGTGTGGTTTGGTTTACATAGAAACAGATGATACTGTACATGTGGTATATACACATTTTCATGATACATTTATTATGTACAAAAGTTTCACTGACACTCTAACTCAGATTCACTTAGTTTTGCACATGAGGAAAGCAGCAACATCCTGTGATGCCAAACATATATAACTTTATATATGACCTTTATTAAAACATGGAATAAAATCTTATCTTATCTTATCTTATCTTATCTTATCTTATCTTATCTTATCTTATCTTATCTTATCTTATCTTATCTTAT
>JBAJHX010000002.1:17381067-17391368 GCA_037176925.1 Amniataba percoides | reverse complement strand
TTATCTTATCTTATCTTATCTTATCTTATCTTATCTTATCTTATCTTATCTTATCTTATCTTATCTTATCTTAAAAAGGATAAGATATGGTGGAGATCAATAAAAGATTATCTTAGTCCCATCTTATATTATTTCACCTTATCTTATCTTATCTTATCTTGTTTCTTGTTATCTTGTTTATTCTCTTGTCCTGTTTTAATGAAAACCAGGAATACCTTGCCGAATTTCCTGTCTGGGATCAATAAAAGATTATCTTATTTGTTCTAACCCTAACCCTACAGTCTGATCTGCTGGTGTCTGAGCAGCTCCAGTGGGAGACTGTGGCCTCACATGGAAAACAATCGCATCGGTCAGCCTCTCAGAATTGTGCAGATCATGTCTCTAACACGCAAACACAAGTGTGGCATGTTGTTGTTGGAGCAGAGTAAAAGTTTGTAGGCAGGAAGCTGGTGTTGGATTGTTGGGCTGACAAAATTTATGTTTCTAGAAATCACTGTTTATCAGAATCCGAATACTTTATTTATCCCAGGGGCAAATTAGTTTTTTCTACACTGGATTAAAAGTGTCCATGATGATCCCCTAACCAAGTAGTTTATGTACCTACACCTCAGTTTAAAGCTTTTGTTATGAATTCTTCCCATATTTTAATGGAATATTTATCACTTTAGCACATGAATTTGGGTTTGGCTTAGGAACGCACATAAAGCACATGAGTTTGGGTCATTTATTAAACAGGTTTCCGTTTGATTTTGACAGGGACACAGCTCACACTGTGAAGGAGAAGTTTGGCAAAAAGCTATATGATGCTCTGTTAAAGTAAGTATATGCACACTGTAAGTGAACCTGCAGCTGTATTGATTGTAGACAGAGATTGCTGTGCACATCAACACCGGTTGCGATGAATGGAGATCATGCATGTCCTATGTTGTGTGTTTTATTGTTTGCTGTATCCTCAGAGGGCAGATCCCTGACATGAACTCTATTCTGGAACGAGATGACTTCACCATTATGAAGAGAGCCATCTATGCCACGCAGGTACCTGAGCCTTTCTATTATTCTAATGTGTAAACGCCTTCTGGCATCATTTTTATTTATTTATTTAGTTTTTGATAGAGCAACATGACCAAATATAAGTGAAAAAGTGGCTGACTGAGCATAGTGTTCCCAGCAGAATGTAGAAGTGAAGACTGCACACAACAACATTAGGTCCATGTATCCCATACATTAGGTTAAATAAGAAGAGACAGAAGATGTCAAGGAGAGCAGACTGTGTGTTGCATGTAAGCATGCCTGTATGTGGGGAATGTGGATGGTCAGGAGGATGGAGAAGTAGGCAGAACAAAGATATCTTGATATAAACAGACTAGAAGTTTTGAACCCCTCCAACTCTTTTTCCTTCTGTGCAGTGTGTGTATACCTCTCTGCTCATCACCTCCGGTGCACACAGCAGCCTGCATGTGGCAGCTTCAATCTGATTTCTTACTTCTGTCCTGAAGATCTCCCTAGAAGAGATCTAGGTTTTCTGTGTGACAGATTAGTTATTTGTAAAATGTACCATGTAAGCACAATATCAACTGACACAATGAAAGTTGTAAAAGTGCAGCATATGTTGCATGACGTCACCAAACATGTCCTCAAAATACACCACGAGAAAAAAAACTTTTATTAGAACCAGTTTTTACCAAAGAAAAAGAATCTAGAAATATCAATCTGAACCCTTTTAATTCTTTTAAGATTTTTTTCATTAGAGACCAGAATAACAATGTAGAAATACAGCTGCAGATAATGAACCTCTCTCCACCTTTCTTTCATCAGGTTTCCTAAGTCCATTAAGATGAACTCATGTTAAAGTAACCGTGTGCATCTCAGTATGCTAACAAACACATTGAGTTTACAATAAAACTGCTGAACTCGGCTGATTTTTACTGTTTTATTGTGCATGTCAATATAAAGTACCAGTGTAAAAATAGCCAACAGGGAGAAAAATAGAAATTGCTGGTAAAGATAAATCTCCACAAACACATTCTCATATCCTCCCTTTTTCCTCATATCCTGTTTTTATGAATGGACAAGGCATTTCCCCAGATCAATGTGAGCAATGGCCCCTGCTGGAGATAAATTTGAAAAAATAGGACATGCGGGGGATTCCCCTGAGTGAAAAACATGAATGAACTTCAGAGCCGTAACCAAACAGAGCACGGGTTAATTACCTTCCTCTACCCCAGACCGTGGGTCAATAGGCTGTCTGTGTCGAGGTGATGTATGTTGTAACACAGCACGACCAGCAAAGTGCTTATAAAAAGGTCTTTCTCAATTAAATAAATTTATGCCGATGTCAATACTCCAGTGCTGGGAAATGGAGTACGAGTGGTATTGACTGAAAATATGTGACATTAATGGAACTGAGGCTCATCCTGATTGGTGGAGGACATGCTGTTGTGATTATTTCCCTCTTTGTCATTTTTCATGTGTAACCCTCCCTGTTTCCCTTCCAGGCACTTTTCAGTTCCAGCCTTGTTTAGTCCACAGTTTCACAGCTGGATGAGCAGTGGAACAGTTTCTCTAATTTTCTCTGAGTTTCTCTAATGTTAAATACTTTCAGTTCATTTGTGGCATTTGCAAAATCTTAAAAATGTGAAAAATTCTATAGTATAATTTCTATAATATAACAAAGTCCTGGACATTGTCTGTATTCCAAAGTTAAGTAGTTTAGCTGTTCAGAGATACGAGGTGGCATCATTTCATAGTTTCATCATTGAAGGATGGTGTTTATATAACTACTGCACACTGAGGAAGGCATATTCAAAATACTGGTGTATTTTTCTCCCCTGTGCTGAGTGTGGAAACTGAAAATCGTACGTTAGAAATCATTCTAAGTAGCTGGATGTGCAAATGAGCTCAGAGAAAAGAGATCAGAATCCTCCTTTTAATCACTCTGGGAGCTGACCAAGGTGCTGTCATCCACATTTAACCAGTGTAGGCTGTTTATGATGGAAATGAGCCACAACAGATAAAAAAAGGAAAGTGAGAGCTGTAAGGTGAGATCTCTAAAGCCTGAATTATCTTCCACTGCAGTACTGCCTCCATAGTTTGGTCATTATTGAAGTATTTCTATAAAAACTAGAACAGTAATCTGTAAACTCATCATGTCCCAGAATTCATTTGGACCATTTAATATCCATTCATTATTATTTGTACTTATACTTTACTCTCTCCAGATGTAGAATTGTATCCTGCTTGTTTAAAATGTCACATTTTTCTGTCACCATGTTGTTCACTGCCTGAAAGGCTCAGTGGGTGATAGCTTTCCATTTTGGTAACACTTCTTAAGTAGAAACCTACTTATGACTTTACAGTTCCCTCAGTGAAATAACAGCTAGTGCAGGTAAAATGAAGTGCACCTGGTTTTATGTTGTCAAAGGGTGCTGGATAGTAATCAGATATCATTAGCCTGAGGTTTATGTCTGCACTGGTCAATACTACTGAACCAGTCTGAAAGGTTACCAGTCACAGACCACTGGCTCAGACACTCATTATGTCATTTCTCCTCACTCCACTGCTTTAGGACAGAGTGTAACGTGACTGCATGCCAAATAAACATTTACCTTTATGAGAATATAGAAACCAAACAGAATACGCCCATTTATTCATAATACAGCATGTTGCAGTTAATAATCCTGACACTGTGAGTATAGTACTATATTGACTGATGGATTGATTAACATTATCATCCTGAGGGGAAAAGCAACATAAAAAAGATGTATTACAAAGTGACTGTTAACATGTGATAAACCAAGCAAACCGTCAACATGGTGATGTGATAAATCACTGTCGGATATCTTGTCAGTGACGGGTTTGTGTGTAATTGCAAACCAGAGACCAAACTGACTCGTCTCCTCTTTTAAACATGAATGATGTACAGAGACACAGCCTCCCTCCAGTGACCACTCACAACATGCTGGAAGACTCGACGGATCCAATCCTGGCCAACGTCAGACGCATCGGCCTCTTCAACTCCAGGAACGACAGAGTCAAGGTACGCCACGCTTCCTGTGTGCCTCCTTTATGTGTTTTCATCTTTGTGCCCCCCTCAGTGTGTGGGACTGTCCAGTGTTTGTACAATAATGTGAACTGGAGGACTGAACAAATGAAGAGGACTGTGATGTGCACACCACACCACACCAGCCTCACAAAGTCAGCTGGAAGCAGACAGCTTACCTACGAGGCAAAGTATCATGGGAGTAAATTAAACAAAGTCTGTGTAGTTCAGTTTTTTTTTCCATATGTTGTCATGTATGTAAGTGCTGTAATGAACACGGTAAGAGGATTACTGGGTTACTATCATAATGGCATGTTCCGATTTTCAGTGGCCAATAAAGAATACTTTTACTTTGAGAAGAGTTTCCAAGTTTCTAACCTGTACTTCTCTGAAAATGTCTTCCTGTCTGTGGTCTTCCTCTCAGATTATTTTCCACCCTGAGTTCCTGTCCTCCACCAGTCCCCTGCTGCCGATGGACTATGAGGACTTTGTTCGTGGCTGTAACCTCGGAGTGTTCCCCTCTTACTATGAACCATGGGGATACACGCCTGGTAACCTTTTACCATCACATTAAAAAAACATACAGGCGCACACGCATGTACACACGAATGTGTTACCTTCCAGAAATGACAGAGGCACTGCAGTGATGCAGCTCATGTGAGCCAGTTCAGACTCACAGTGTAAGTTGTGCTGCCTTGCCAATACATGACAGAAGGGTTTAGCAGCAACCTAAGAGTGTCCTTTGCTTACTGTGAGGCAGCATTTTGTATAAGCTTTACACCCTCTGCGATAATACAGCCTGTCCTGACCTAGACTTCATTATATCCAACAATATTTGATAGAAGTAGAAGTTCATCACTTGTAGGCCCAAACAGCTGGGGACCTCCAAATGAACTCCTCCTCACATGATACCGGTTCTCTTACATCCTCAGGTGAATGTACTGTCATGGGCATTCCCAGTGTCACCACCAACCTGTCGGGCTTTGGCTGCTTCATGGAGGAGCACGTCTCCGACCCTGCTGCCTACGGTGAGGACAGACAGACAGACTCTCATCTTAAAGTTTCATCCATTTCTTTTAGAGGATTTGTGTAACTGCCCACACGCTAACACTGACCCTGTTTTTTCTTCTCCTCTCTTGTCCTCTCCTCCTCCTCTTTAACTGTCTCCATCAGGTATTTACATCGTGGACCGCCGTTTCCGTTCGGCGGATGAGTCCTGTAATCAGCTCACTCAGTTCATGTTCAGTTTCTGCCAGCAGTCTCGACGCCAGCGCATCATCCAGAGGAACCGAACTGAGAGGCTGTCTGAGCTGCTGGACTGGAGATACCTGGGACGGGTCGGTTTCTGCTGCTCCAGCTATAAATATTCATTTGCTTGCATGAAAACTCATAACTGTGGCACACATAAGGTTGGAAACAGAGCTGGTGTCAATGCAGTTCTCTGGAGTTTAAGACCACATCAAGAGAAACAATCGTCTTCTTTGGTGTTTCCTCCTGCCTCTGATGCATCTCTTCCTTCAGGTCACAGTCTCTAAAGAGATAAGGAGGTGTTCATCTGAATGCTCAGTTATTGATGTACATCTCTGCTGACTTGTGATTTGCAGTTCTACATCCACACCCGCCATCTCGCACTTAGCAGAGCCTTCCCGGACAAGTTCAAGCTGGACCCCAATGCCCCTCCGAAGGTGAGGAGTTTTAGTGGTTTTTAACAGTGGATGTGCTTTTCACATCTTTATCTGCAAAAAAATCTCAGTTTTTGATTCAGTTGAACTGCTTTTTGTGTTCAGTAGTTCATGGGAAATCAGTGAAAATGTTGTATCTGTGTATGTCTTACATCTCACACCTGTCAATGGCTCGAAGATATTTGGACTTACAAATAGCAGCTATTTGATCTGAGACTTAACTATTTTTACATATTTCTCAAATGTGCCTGCTTCTTTGAATCTGTGTCCCGGTCTTCCGCCTCCTCTTCAAAGGTTTCCAAACAAAGTGTAGTCCAACCTGTTATTTTGTGACTCATTTTATATATAAAAAAGTCTCGACTGGACAGAAATGAGTGACATCTTTAAACAGATTTGTGTTGTTAAGCACAATATCTCAAACTTGCAAACATCTTTTGTGTAACAAAGTCTCTCTCTGTGTGCACGTGTACATGAGAATCGCTCTCCCGTTCTAGCTGACACACACAGTGGATGCTGGTGGATTTTACCCACTTTTGTCAGACGTTAATTGACAGCGTAACATTTGGATGACTGACAGGACGTCACAGTGGAGAGTGATGATGCCGATCCCTGTAGTGTAACATAAAATAAGACTCCTCCTCTCTTCTTTTGCTCTTCCTTTTTTGATTCAGGGACTAGAAGTGATACTATATCTGATAAAACAGTTTTAGGTTTGATACAAATTGGATTTTTTATTGATTTATTTCTTATTTATCATTTATTTAGCGAGGACAAAAAGATCTCTTCTTACTGGGAGTCAGCATAAGTACTTAACTTTAGTAACAAGGGGGGAGTAAAATAAAAGAAGGCAATAAAGAGGGAATAAGGAGTGAATGAAATACAAAAAAGACAAGAAAAGAGGAGGCAAGGGAAGACAGAATGAAGGTTTGTTGAATAATAAGGCATGAAGGGAAGTAAATAGGAAAGGAAAAGGAAAAATGAAAAAAATGATTTAAAGTGTGAGATCTTTGATATTACAGCTTCTAACCAACATGAATGCACCAGCTGAAGACTTCTCTATAATCCATGGAGCAGCTGATTGTGAAGGATCATTTATTAGCAGCAGGTTTCAGGTCTTTGCCTGGTGTTTTTTTTTTTTTTTATGGATTCTGACTGTAAAGTGATTTAAAGACAGAAAACTGCACAATGCTTGGAGCACAGTTTGCAATCATTTTGGAAACCTATGGTTTTTTCCCCCACAGACAGAGGGCTTCCATTACCCCCGGCCCTACTCGGTGCCCCCCTCTCCCTCTGCCTCCCTCCACTCTACCCCCCACCATAGTGACGTGGAGGACGATGACGATGAGCCCTACGATGAAGACGAGGAGGCTGAGAGAGACCGGCTGAACATCAAGTCTCCCTTCGTGCTGGGTTCAGTGCCGGAGGGCAAGAAGAAGCAACCAGGGGAGTCAGGAAACTGAACCCCACGAGCCTGAGCAGACTGGCTCTGCAAGCTGTGTACAGAATAATCCCCGTGAGATTACCAGAAATACACTAACAAATACCAAACCAAAACCTGTTCTAAAAATGGTCTGGATAATACTGGTTTGGAAAGATCCGGGTCCATCACAAAGACAGACTGCTTTCCTGAAGCTTAGTTTAACTGGGATGTTCCTCACGGCTCCATTGATCGCCCACTGCTGTTTTCAGCATCCTCGCTTCCTTTAAGTCAGGTTACATAGATCAAAGATGTTGCATTCAACTGTTATGCAGATGTTCTCATGCAATCCATTCAGCAGCCTGACTCATTTCCTTGTCTGCCCCAGTGACAATGAAATAAAATGTTCTGATCCTGTGTTTCTGTGTTAATTGTTCACTCATCGCAGCTCACAAAATTGGGGTAACCGCCTAAAAACTTTCAAATTATAAAAGATACACAGTTACAGATATTTGATGCAGGAATATTAAATTCAGCAGATATCTCCTTATGCCCTTCATTTGTAAGGTCTTATCATAAAACCTTGATTCATTTGTATAAATAATGTTATCTGTATAATAATATGCTTATCTGACATTGCGATTATAAGGGTAAAAATAAAAAGTTCAGACAATTCCAGACCAAAAGTGCTATGAATTCAGACTCTTTTTATTAAAACATCACATTTCAAACATAGTTAGAGAATTTATATTTACAAAACAGCTCTTCTTCTACCTCTCGCAGAAGTTAACATCTTACATTCAAAAACAAAAAAACAATGACGGTGACAATCAGAAATATTCTCTCTTCCACACCGGCAGCTCCTGGAAATACACCTCGTCTGGATTTTCATCGGCTGGAAAGAAAGAAAATGTGAAGTGATGGATTCAAAATATCATTTCATGAATTCCCTGAACTCAGTAAAGGTTTGTAGATTAGAGTGAAAAATAGTCACCTTAAAAGTGAAATTCATAAAAATCCCTGAGAGGCATGATTTCTACAAACTACAAACTTCAGATTTGTGCTGCAATTTCATATTTAACTGAGTGTGGGAATCCCGAACTACTTCCTCATTGTTACAGTGTGTCCAAAAGCTTCCTCAAGCAGCTGTTCAGAGGGACGATGGTGAGATGTTTTGAGTTTAAAAGACAGTGGTGTTGCATTAACATTGAAATGAGTCATCCAGTAGTAGGAGATTTAGTAGTATCATAGTCTCAGTAGAATTAATGGTTATCCAGTATGATAAAATGAGTCATTTCCATCATAGTATTTTCGACCCCCCAGTTTTTACAGTTCCTGTTTGATGAACTCACTAAAATCTCTGTAAACTGTCTCCTCAGTCACTCTGGAGGTCATAATCCAGACAAAAAGCCCTGATTTGATGAAATTTGATACTGAGATGCTCATCTGGGTCTGAGTTGAGTATTGACTTCTGAAAACACACAGCTACACACACACTCCCCTAATTGCCCTGACTGGTGGAATCTATAAAATGCAATAACATATAGCAGACCTCGTATGTGCTGTTTGCTGTGTGTCTGCCGTGTGTCGGACGCTGCTCTCACCTGCCTCTTTGGCCTGCTGCAGGAAGTTGAGCAGGACGGTGGCTGCCTGGTCCACGCTCAGCTTCTCTGTGTTCTGACTGCGGGTCTCTGACAAGGAACAGACAAAACACAGGTTAACTGTCCACTTCATCGCTTTAAGGTGATTCCAGCTCCAAGACTGTTTTGGGCAACTTCTTGGAAACTTTCTTATGAATTATTCTCATAAAGATTTCCATATTTCCATATATAGAAGTTAAAAAGTGTTTTAAACTACACAAAAAATTGTCTTTAGTAATTTCCATTGTACCTAAGTGTAATGTGTCATAGACATCTCCTTCTTTTCGGTCCTCTGAGATGAACCTGCGTCCCTCTGGAAAACCCCCAGAAAGAAAAAGATAAGAAAGGACTTATCTTTGTGTGGCCTAAATCAGTTTGTCTCCTTGTAGTGAATATACACACAATCTGTAATATACCCATTACACTGTGAAATAACCAAATACATCTTTCAAACTCATTTCATTTTTTTTCAAAATAAAACAGCATTTTTAAAAATCCAAATACAGCAGCTCTAATTTCAAAATGATATTTCTGTTCTTGTCTCACAACACTTTTCATGACAAAGTGACATAATCAGAAATCCTGCCTTGTCTTGGCACTATGAATTAAAAGAAGCTTTGGCAAAATGTCATTCTGAAATAAAATGTCCTCATCATATTCCAATGTCTGTATTTATCCATCAGTCTTATTTCATTATTAGACAGTGAACACTGTGTGTGTCCACACACACTGTGATCACTAAGTAAATACATACGAGTGCCTTTAAGGTACAGCATGGCCTGCGGGGTCCAGTTTCTCCGTTGGAAAGAGCCCTTGAATGAAAAAACGAGGAAAATGATTTTGCATTAGCTAACTATCAGTCTTTGAATAAAAACACTCACCTTCAGTGGTTTAAAAGAGAGAAATACAGCAGCCTTACCTTCGGTGCGCTCCACGACTGTGAGATAAAGGACGCCAGTAGAAAAAGGGTGAGAACATAAGTTACTGTGATGCTCCTCAAACCCTGTGGGAAGTCAAGGGAAATCGAGGAAAAACGTTTAAATTCACATTTTTTTAAAACACAGCAGCATCCACCCCTCAGCCAAAGACTCGTGGTGTGGTGCGTAATGAGCGCATTACGCACAGGCCAGGAGACAGGAACGACTTCACCCAGACTCACAGAGCAACTCTGAGGCGTTAGTACAAATAGTTTAACATTATTATTATTATTATTATTATTATTATTATTATTATTATTGTTATTATAGTAGTAGTAGTAGATACAAACCTTGTTTCGAGGAAAAAAAAATTCTTTTTATCAACACTCGTGATGCGTAAAATGCCCAAAAAAAAAATCTCGGTATTCACTTAGGAATTGTGGAATTGTAGACTGTCTTTTTTTTTTATTATTATCATTACATCTTCTTACATTCAGTGCACTCCAGGATGCAAATGTATTTCACTATCCTACGTTGCAAATTTGCTTGGAGACGATCTTTAGAAACTACAAACTGGACAAAGTGAAAAAGAAGAAAAAAAGGAAA
>JBAJHX010000002.1:17362756-17380967 GCA_037176925.1 Amniataba percoides | reverse complement strand
GAAAACTTTTTGTTGCGGTGTACTCACCCTCATGGTGTCGGAGATGCTGTGAGCTCGGTGTCCAGCAGAGATTCAGGGTGTGGGAGCCTCAGGGTGCCCGCTCCTCTTTATAGGAGCTGCGTGACGCCAGCAGCGATAGGTCACGCCAATTTGATGAAACGGGGGCGGTTAGGAGAGTGAATGAACGATCAATCCTGCTCCTTTCACCGAGAGCTGCGCTATACTGTAAATATTTCTGAATTCAAACAGCTTCCATAAGCACTTCGAGCTCTGCGGTGCAGTTTCTCAAAGGGCCCCAGGCTGACGCAGGGGCCGTTACTGTGAGCTGTGGACTGTCTCTGGGATGGTGTCACTGTGGATACGAGCAGTCATATTTCCCCCTCTGTGGAAGTATTGATATGTTTGCAACTTGCTCACTGGAGCAGATCAGAGAGTTGGATTGTATTCATCCAAAGGCCACATTTCCAATAATGAATGGAACTCCATTAATGTCATTAAAAGAGGGGATTTTATTTAATACTGAGGTCCCAGTGTCCAAGTCACTTCAATCCAGGAAGCCATGAAGAAGATCTACGTTTCAGTTTAAAGCTCCTGGTTTTCTTTTGTTTAACTAATGTTTTTCCAAATCTAAAACTTCAAGCAGCTCTATTCAACCTGACCAACATCCAGGTCATTATTGCCATATGGGAAACTCTTGTGTGTGTGTGTGTATGTGTGTGTAAGGGGCTCTGATGTTGTATATCCATCTTAGCTCTAATAAAGAATGTCTGAAAAAGCAAGATACACTCAAAAAGTCAACTCTGTGAGATATCGAACTAAATAAATGCACCTAAATTTAATTTAAATTAATTTAATTAACATAGGTGCATTTATTTAACTACATTGTGTGGAAGACTGTTGTCATAACAAGGTCTAGTAAGTCTAACAGAAATTCATCACTTTAATACAATGAAACATAGTATTGCTAATTCAAGGCACTTACGTTGCCACTACAAGGAGATATTCAATTGATTTTACTCAATGCAGTTGTGTAAAAGTTACATTAGTGAGTTAGGCTACTCTAATGAATGTATGTTTAGTACCTGTTCATTTAAGGCTAACTTGACCAGATGATATTAAAATGACTTAATCCAGTTTCGGTGGTTTCACATACATTAGTTATTCCCTCTGTAATAATTTGTATGAATATAACTCAGTTATGTGGAAATTGTTGACATAACTTTCTTATGTAAATTGAACAAATGTTTTTGAGTGTATTTAACCCGAACTGACTCCACTCTGCTGCCTTCAGTTCATGACACTTTGAAGTCATGAGCATCTTTACCATCCATCCCATATGACCTCAACGCAGCTTAAGACTTCATAGATAGTAAACGACTGGTCATTTTGAGACAAGGACGAGTAGAAAATGGAGAGAAATATGAAGTGTGTTAGTGAGTTGTTGTTCCGTCACGGCTCTCCAGCACAGCTTCTGTGCTCCTTGTGAAAAGATTCTCCACTGGAGAGATGAGCAGCGTTGTTCCAAAAGATATTCTCTCATTTGCTTTGATGATGTGCATCATCTTCACATTCATCGAACCACTCTGTGCCCCGTCATTAAGTACAGGTCCTATTCTGTTATCTATAATTTGGACCAAAGTGATTGACAGCCATTCAAAGACCATCACCTACATCTACATACATCCTCACTTTTTATAGTGAAGGTTTGCACTTACTTTAAATGTAACCACTTGAACCTCACAGAAATATACAGAGGTATGTGGAATTGAACCATCCAATTTACAGTGTATGTAGTATAGTATAGATGGTAGATATAAAGCTAAAGTCCACAGTATTTTTACAAAATTACCACACAACAAAAAATTTCACATGTAACTTGAGGTGTGTGACCAGAGAGACCGAGAGCTGAAGAATTCATTTATTCACTTCCTGCATTGTGCTGACTGATGCCTGTCATGATGGATTCTCTCTCAAAAAAGAAAACAATCTTTCCATGTAAAACTAAACAGAGAGTTTAAGGGCACTGGATGAATGAATGACTACAAGTCTACCCCTTCAAGGGGCTCTCTGGCTACCATCTGATCTGAAGACCCATGTTTCCTCAGATAAAAGCTCTGAACATGTACTAACATTTCACACATAGTGTTACAGGGAAAAGTTTATGTTCTCAGAATTGATAACAGTTTACAAAACTGACTCTGAGTGAGATTTTCATACATTTAAATAAGTTTTCAACCTTCCAGACAGTCACTGGTTTCAGTTCATGTAAGTGTGCTGAGAATCAACTAGCAGAGAATGAAACCGCGCTGTTCATTAGAACAGGAAACATCTTGCAGCAGAAAGGTTGCTACTTACCATGAAAAACTAACTTTGCCAACAAATGTGTTCTACTAAAAATCAAGTGAACCCAGTGACTGCTCAGAAGATAAGAAGTCCAAAATCTGACAAAGGCAGACCAACAAACAGCTGAGGACATGGTGATGGTACAAATATGTTTCTCGAACAGAGTTTGAGAACCTGCTGTATTTACCAGTTAATGACTGAGGAGTTTGAGTAGTAGTAGTGTGAGCAGTCTCTACATTATCAGGCTTGAGCACCACCAGGATGAACCTCAGCATCCCCGTGTCACTGTGAATTAGTTGCTGCCACTTTCTGGTGTAACCAGACTTTAATAGTAACAGGAATAATAATAATATCAAAGAATCACATGATCCCATGGCACCTCACTAAACAATGAAGTGAAGCATTTCTCATTTAAAAAATATTTATACTGAAGTATTCATTAGCCAACTTTAAACAGAAATGACATGTAATAAAGGGAAACATCACAATAGCCACACTTGGTATTCAAATAGCTGCAAGACAAACATACAAAGAGTCACAGAGTAACAGCAAAAAGACAAAATGCTGGACTGGCTTTTGTCCAAATAAAGTTAAAGCTCAGGCACAGAAAAGTGACAACATGGCAAGCTGTCGGTCCACTTGTCATCCTTATGGAGGGTCGCTAGTTTAGTCTGTTTGTTCCACAGAGTAAGACAGTCATGTAGAAGGAGTGGATGGTGCTTTGACGGAGTCTTCTGTCCTCCATTTTCATGCCAGATGTACTCAATAGTGATGGGATCAATAGCATTTGAAATATTTATTGTAGTGACCTTAGTAACTCCACCCTTTGGTAACAGACTGGTGGTGCAATGCTCTGATGAACCTTTGATTGGTAGCGCTGACCAGAGAAATTACAGACAGACAGAAAGCAGTCTTTACCTGCTGGAGGTGGGGGGTGGGGGTGGGGGGATCTGAAAGTATAACCTTAGCTGCTTTAAATCAGCCTGATGGGACACTGTTGCTTTATAAAACCTGCAGTACTCAAACTTCTCTGGGTACAAAAAGTCACCGCTATACCATGGTGTTGCTCTCGCCCACTTTGTCCACATACTGAAAGAAAAAGAAAGAAACCATGTTAAGTGTCATCTGATCGTTTCTTTTTAACTTTTTCACATATAAAGCATGATCCAATACACAGGCCTGCAAGCTTTCAATGAGCTGCAAAGTGTTGGTGTGAATTAAACCGATGCCCTGTCTGCACGGTTTGCCTTCTTTCTCGAGGCATTTAATGGAAAGCATGCATGACTTAAAAGGGACACACCACAGGTGAACAGGACAAACACAATGACTTCCTGGCTACTGGCTGTTTTGTTATTAACATTTGGATGTCCTATTGAAAATGTGTCTAGAAAGGTAGTTTCTCAAGGTAGTTCACAAGTTAACACAGATTTCTGTGTTAATTCTGAGGAATGACTTGTCAAGAATAACAGTAAAGAAGCATTGTTAAAGAAAGAAAGTCATTAAACTGAGATGTGTCAGCTTAATACCCCATAAAAAACAAGGTGTCTACGAATAAAAAGCCCTGGTAAATATTTCTAATAAACACTTCAAGTTAGATCATTCAACTGGAAGAGACGTAATCAATAGATTTATTGGCAAAGGAAGTAAAGATTTAAAGAGCTTTCTCAGATTGTTCAGCTTTGTGAACTTGTACTCTTGACAAGCTGTAAAGAAAAGGTCCTGGAAATGACTGATGAGCTAGCTGTAGCGAGTTAACTTGTTTGGTAATTTACTGCTGGTTGATCATCATGTGATAACATTACTGGTGTTATTTCATTAACAATGGCTGTGGGTTTGATTATGTTGTTAATGGTTTTTTTATCCTGAGGTACAGGTTAGATTGGACATTGGTCAGTAGGAATGGACTGTTGACAATGACATTTGTTGCTGTCACTGGACTGTTCCCTCTTCATTATCTGGTATTTCTTAAATCAGACATTCTGAGCATAAGAAGTGAAAAGAAGGAAATAAGTTGTGGATGGACTACAAACACATTTGCAGGTTGCAGCAGTCTCTTAAAAAGTTCAGAAAGGGCTGCATGTTTAAGGTATAATGAAACGAATCACTTTGTCGTCGCCTTTGAGTGTTGTTTATGAAATTGCATATAATTATTAGAATTAATAATAATAAAATATGATTTATCCAGGGATTGACCAATTCAAAAATCACCATATTTACCTGTAGTGTATGCCATTAAAGTCAAAATAAATAAATGAAAATAAAACTGAAAAGATTACCTGCTCCCTAAACAAAAATACTTTCCCTGATATTATGAGACATTTGTTTTGTGAATAAAGCGAGTTAAATATGTTAGCATACCAGGGAGAATCGGCAGTGACTGACCATGACTGCTGATTGTCCTCAGAGCCTTACGAAGGCTTTAATAAAAAACAAAGACAGAGAGACATTCACCTCAGCACAAAGCTTCCCACACAACAGCATTGTAGGAGCATTTTCTTTAGCCACAGAGCTCACGATGCTAACTTGGTCTTCCAGATTTAACAGTGGCTGTTCACTTTGGACCCCTCAGATGTTACCTGCTAACGTTTATAGGCAGTCTGCTTGTGGCTCGCTAACCCAGGCGTACTGAGAGCACTGTTTCAGTAAACCAGCTGTGATGTGTGAGGGCTGAGCTGTCATTTGATCAGGGTAGTTTGGTTAATCTGTTTTGGTGGTGGTGTTCCAACAGGGTGATTAATAAACATGAAGAAGAGCCATGCTGTGTGCGAACAGAGCTGCAGGGTGGCTGCGGTGCTGGCTAATACTTACTGCACTGATGAAAGGCAGGTTTAAGATGGAGCCGAGGACAGGTATTCTTCTAATAAAGCCTATTACAACTGGGAAGAAACCCCTGGATGTGGTGTGAAAGAGAGAGGGAGAGTGGGAGACAAAGAGTTAGTTAAAGTTTTAATAACCACAAATTGAAAGAACAGAGAAAAACTATTAACATCTAATCAAGTAAAATCTAGTAAAAACGCTGTTCTGCCATTGATAGTTGTTGTAATAATCCATCTGTAGAACTCAAACTGTGTTATTTAGATTTGGAATAACAATTTATTGGTTTTTATGGCTCCTATAAATGTCAGCCAACCATACTCGTCCCCCCAAACCCTTCTGTTGGACTGCCGAAGGTAAAGACCACCACGTACAACATCCATGACACATGGTGTTAATGACCACTTCTTTTCACCTGGAAGAGAAGCGCTTTGGTGCGAAGGTGTGACACAAGGGAGGTACGTGTTCTACCCCGAGTTCTCCACCCTCTGTGGAGCTACAAGTGCAGTAATGAGGAAGAGAGCTGCACCAAAAATAGCCAAAAATACTGCTAAAGGAATTTGCCAAGGATCTCTGGGGTTTGTGGTGGTGGCTCCTGTAATTGCACAATTTCATTGTTCTGGATAAAGCGATTTATCTATGATATAAAGTCACAAGATTTGCCACTTTGAACTTTAAAAAGTTGGCATGGATGACCTGAAACCTTCATTTAAAAAAAAAATCTGGGCTGCATGTGGGTGAACTTTGAAATGGAACAGGCCTCGTTATGAATGATTTGATGTTTGTCTGTGGACCTGGTGGCCCCTTTAATTTGTCTTACCTGAACAAGAGGAAAAAGCCATAAATCTCCAGGACAACTCCGATGATGGGCCAGCCAATCAGCACCACAAACACACCTCCCAGGAAGAAACTGGTGGCCTTCATCTTATGCTTCTGGAAGAAGAAGCGGAAAGTCCTCTCCAGCCCGATGACGAAGGCAAGTCCAGCTACAAACAGGATCTAAAGCAAAAAAGGGTAATCCAACATTAGAGAGTGTCATCTGATCGCTGATACTACTGAGGGCTCATGCTAAAGGTTTCAGTAAAAAATGGTGTGAAACCTGTTTCTAAAAGTGTGCAGATACATGCTTGAATTGACTTCATTGATACTATCAACCAGATAAGACCTGCACCTTCTTGTCAGAGGGAGGATCACCAAGCATGGAACGTTTGCTAGCAAGTGAGTTTTGGAATAATTCACATGACTGAATATGTCGAGAGTGTATCACATTAATACAGATACTTTAAAACATGTACCATGAATGACTGCAAAGTCATTTCACAACCAAAATACATATCACTCAATATCAGCATCTGCTAAATATGGAGAGAGAGTTGCACCTGTGTGGCTCAGCATCACAGAAACATCAGCTCAGTGAAACAGAAACACTCACATTTCCAATCGCCAGGAGTGCTTTGTCAAAGAACAGGATCATCCCGAAGAAGAGGAAAAACACACCGAAGCCTGTTAATCCCATTCCAATCTCTGCAGGACACACACACACACACACACACCCCAAAAGGTTCAGTTATTCTACCTGCTTGTCACACAGAAACACAGAGATTGATACAGTTTAAAAGGCTTTAATACCATTGATGTTCATTGCAGCTCTGAAGTACACACTGAATTCAGCTGCAGAGTGTGATCAAATCAAACTAGACAGACAGCTGAAGGTGTAACAGTCTATTTTCCTCTAACATACACTTTACACTTGATATATACAGAGCACAGTGATATAGGCTACTTTAACTTTTCATTTCAATTGTCAGTGACCTTATTCATACACATGGAGACACACATGGAAACAGTTATCGTCAATATTTGTAATAAGAAGCACAATGAAAGTGAAAAGAGTCACTTCACTTTCTACGTGAAGCCAGACAAAGCTTTAACATACAGAATTACAACATGAGGGTTAGCTGCTTCCATTTGGGCCTCAGTTTGTAGCAGGAAAACAGAAAGAAAGCGAACTTTCCCAGCACTGGATGCTAATGTGTGTTAGCTCCGATGGAGCCGGTGTGACAGCAAACACAAAGGCTCTTACTCTGAGAGTCCGTCAGAGAAATCATGTTGAGGCCGAACAAACGCCTGAACACCAGACAGAAACGGAGAAGAAACTACAGCAGCTTCACGGGTGCCCCTCTAAGAATACTGTTGGATGACAGCTGCCACTGCAGCAACAGCCACGTCTTCCGGAAACACACCTTCACCCGATGTCATCTTCCGGAACAGCACCGTGTTGCGTTCAAATATAAACGTAAATACCACTTCCAGTCATAAAAGCGCATGCAACTCAGGAAATAATCAGTAAACAAGATGACGAAGCTAATTAAAAAAGTGTAGCTGTGATAAAAACAAACACAAAACAATGTCCATAAATCATACATGCACATGGTGTGATAGGACATAGTGAGACAAACAATGTCAGGGACATTTTTAATGAAGCATATAAATGTACAGCTTTCATTTTTACATCTGTGCCACTTCTCAAACATATTTCTATGCAAAGCACCAAAGAGCAACTTTATATTTGTAACATAGTCTATATTTGGGATTTTAGAGTTGTGTTTAATGGTATTTCAAAGTTGCACTCTTTCTTTCTTACTGCGAACTGAAACTGTTGCCTAGCAATTTTGGCCTTTTCTCCATGGTAACGGTGGCCGAGGCTTGTGGGTATTGTAGTCTTTTTAACAGTCCGCTTGCCGAATCCCAAACAAAATAATCAGAAACTGAAACGTAGGTAATTCAAACTGGACGAATAGGATGAATTAAAACTGAGGATAAAGTCTAAAGAAAAAAAATACTATAGAAACACAGAAACACTTCCACACCCAACGACACTTCCAGCTTCACTCTATTGTTCCAATGAATCATCTGAGCATAAACCACATATATCATGCTCCTACTCTGGTATATCAAACATCTTACTGAAACACTGACAAAAAGTGAGAACATTTCTGTCTCTTGAGAGAATTCCAGAAGTGTGAACAGGACATGAATGCATCACATTTTGCGTATTTTTGCCCTGTGTTTTATCTGTCAGGCGTCTAGTTTACTTTAATGCAGACCTCAAGAAGAATGTATTAAACATGGACTGCACACAATCTATCTATGATATATATTAAAAACAAGCAATGGTTGATCAAGTGTGTCAATTCCATAGTGGGAGTTAGGAGTTACCAGTGGCCTGGCAGACGAAACTGAGGGTTATCAAGTGTCAAGCTAAGTGTGCTTTCCTTCTTGAGCAGTGTGTGTGTGTGTGTTTGTGTGTGTGTCTACTATAGCAACCGCGAGGGGAATTCAACAACAACTCGGTCACTGAATGGTTAGACATTTATTTCATGTTGTTACGTCGTGTTAGCTGCGGAGGAGACAGGCCGCGGCAGAACGAGCGGGGCTTTCTGTTTGTGTCGAAGCTGCTGGAGTGAGTTGAGAGGAGGACTGACTCAGACTGATGCTCCATTGAGTTCAAGCTAACAGCTAACGGGAGCTAGCTGCTGCCTCAGACAGGTGCAGCACCAGATAAACAAACTTTAACTATGACCAGCTGTGTTGCTTTACGGTAATGCAGCAAAGTGTGCCGCTTAAAGCGAAGTCACATTAAAACCACAGTCGATATCTGGGAAATAGAGGCGGCGATAGAAGTGATGTAACTTTGTTTTGTTGACACCCCAAAGCGAAAGGTTCTTCAGAGCTGCTTTGTTAAGCTTTGTTCTGTCACAGGGGATCACAAGAAGACCTCTGACAGTCTGAAGCTCGGTGCTCTCTCAGCAAAGCTAACATGGATGGAGCGGGAGCTAACGGTGAGTGTGATCTCTCCCCGCCAGGGAACTAACAGCTGAGGTGTGCAGTCACTGGTCTGCTTTGGATTAGTTTCATTTATATGTAGAATGAGACAAAACTCATTAAAGACTAACAGTGCTGGAGACACTGGATGATTGAGGTTTTCAGATTCAGGCTCACAGAGGAGCAGTGAGCTCATTAGCTGTGGAGGTGTGATCCATTGAGGATTAGTAGCTGTGCAGGTGTGAGACCTGACAGTCTCCTCACTGTTCAGGCTATGGAGGGAAGTCTACTGGGACAACCTGCTGCACATAAACATGTTGTCTCTGTGTCATTAAGTCACACTGCACACACAGACCAAGGACAGTCTGAAACATTTTAATATCAGTGCAAAGCCTGACAGCTGATCATCTGCTCTTTGAGGACAGCTGATGTCATCATCTGTTGCACTTCTTAAACTGTGACAGGATGTGTTTCCACAGACTGGTCATTTATGTAAGTGCACTTATGCATGCTCTTCAGGAAAAAAATAGACAATTACTGATTATGAGTTAGTAAGTTTTACTCAGCATATTCAGAGGTGACACAGTGAAACAGGAACATCAAAATAAAATAAACTGTTCACATCTTGTGACTATCTTACCTCCATTCACATTGATATCAGCTTGGAATCACTGTTGTTAACTCTTTGTGGTGTGTTTGTTCTTTGTCAGATGTGCAGGCAGAGTTGGACTCGGTGGAGGCAGAGCTGGAGTCGGTGGAGCTGCAGATCTCAGAGCTCCTGCAGAAGCAGTCTGAGCTTACTGCTCGTAAGAATGCACTGCTGCAGCAGCTGGAAGAGGCCTGTGACGCCGCGCAGCCATCATCCTCTTCTTCAAAGTCATCTGGAGCTGGACCAGTAATGAGCAAGCAGGAAATACAACGCTATGATGGCACAGGTACTGTCCACACATGGCTATACAGTTAGAGTCCAGAGGTCTGTGTGCTGACCTGTGTTAACCTTTTGATGCTTGGTAGATTTTCCATGGTCCAAAGAAGTGGAGCAGCAGCTGAGGGACTCCTTCCGTCTGTCCAAGTTCAGACCACTGCAGATAAGGGCTATAAATCTCACCCTGTCAAGCAGAGATCTTTTTCTGGTGATGCCCACAGGAAGAGGAAAAAGCCTCTGCTACCAGCTGCCTGCAGTCTGCTCTGAAGGTACACTGAGGCACACCTACACTGCTTATTCTTAAACTCACTCAGACAGTTACTAAGTGATTGTTCTGTGAGCACATGTACAGTTATTGACTCAGCTCACTTTTTGCAATCACGTCACTTGTGTGTGTGTGTCAGGTTTTACATTAGTAGTTACTCCCCTGGTGTCCCTGATGGAGGACCAGATCATGTACCTGAAGTCCATCGATGTGTCAGCAGCCATGCTAAATGCGTCCAGTAGCAAGGTAACAACTGGCAGTTATATTCTGCTTATTTATTTCACACCAGCTCAGCAGTGACAAAACTGCATGAACCTCAGATTTCACACAAGTTTGTTGTCAATTCCTCAGCAATGGAAACTTTCATTGTGTGATAAAGTAAATGAAAAATAAATGGTTTTAAAATTGTATTTATTTTTAGGAGCATGCCAAGACAGTTATGGCTGGAATGACTGATCCCAAGGCCCCTTTCAAACTGGTGTATGTTACTCCAGAGAAGATCGCAAAGAGTAAGCTGCTCATGTCTCGTCTGGAGAAGGCCTACAATGCAAACCTGCTCAGTCGTATCGCTGTAGACGAGGTGCACTGCTGCAGTCAGTGGGGACACGACTTCAGACCAGGTGAGAGGTCCCCTTCATTAGATCACAGTTTTCAGGACAGCCTCCCGCCAGATGAAAGGTTTGTCTTCACAGTTTCTAATGGTGTGTCTACGTCCGTGTGTGTCTCTGTGTGTGTCTGTGTGCAGATTATAAACTGCTGGGCATTTTGAAGAGGCAGTTTCCTAAAGTCCCACTGCTCGGGCTCACAGCCACAGCGACCAGCAGTGTTCTCAAAGACTGTGAGAAGATTCTGTGTGTGCAGCAGCCAATCACACTGACTGCATCCTTCAACCGAACCAATCTCTACTACGAGGTGGTAACCGTGGCAACTGCACTCTTTCTCACATGCACACACCTTTCAGTCAGCTGCTACACACACAGACACACACACACACACACACACACACACACACACACACACACACACTCACACACACACCAGGCACATACTCCCACCTGCTCTGCACACACCAGTCAAACTCATGAGCTTACTAAATGAGGCCGTACTGGTGTTTTATAGCAATTACAAAACAATCTTTCTTGAATATGACTTCAACCTGTCAAACAAATAAATTCAGCAAATCAACAAGTTGGACACTTCCCTGAAAATGTTACAGTGATACTGACAGACTGCTTGTTTCTCAGGTTCGTGTAAAAGATTCTAACAATGATGCATCAATAAGTGACATCGCCTCTCTGATCAAGAACAGATACAAGGGCCAGTCAGGTACTGCAGCAGCCAAGAGTGAAAAGCAGATCTAAGACTATTCTACTCAGATCTACAAAGTCACGTTTCGAATCATTTGAACTGTAAACATTCACATAGAGTCATTATCCATCTTTTCCTTTGCACAGGAATCGTGTACGTGTTCTCTCAGAAGGATGCAGAGTCAGTGTCAGCTGAACTTCAGAAGAAAGACATCCTGGCCTATCCCTACCACGCCAACATGAATCCTGACGATAAGTCCCGCGTTCACCGCAAATGGACCTCCAACAAAATCCAGGTGTTTGAGTGTAACACACCTTCTGGTCTTTATTAGGGCTGATGTCTCCTTATGTTTTTTACATAAGTTGGAATCACTACACAGTCAAAACTACGTTTGGTCAAACTGATGAAGCAACTATTGACTTGATTTACAATATAAAGGTTAATTAATTAAATGCAGTTAATATACAGCCGCAATGTGTGATTATTTTAATCTTATTATCAAATTTTTCTTTGAGCAACCTGTGAAAAGTCCACAAAATGATTAAAGGTCAATGATCCTGTTTTGTCTGATCAACAGTCCAAAAACCAAAAAGATTCATTTTACAGTGATGAAAATAATTATGTTTGATTTAATGAATGAGCCTCTTGATTTTTTTTTTGTCTATCAACAAATTGAATCATTGGATAATCTTTTCAGTGTGACAAAATTGAAAAAATCCTTGCGTTATGTTACCAGTGGTGATTGTGTTGTCTGCTTCAGGTGGTGGTAGCCACAGTGGCGTTTGGAATGGGCATCGACAAGCCTGATGTCAGGTTTGTCATTCACCACACCATCAGCAAGTCCATTGAGAACTACTACCAAGAGAGTGGACGTGCAGGTAATCAGTGACACAACTGCTCGACTATTTTTGCAAAGAAAACCCAATTAAGCATGAAATCCCTCTCTCTCTCTCTCTCTCTTTCTCTCTTTCTCTCTCTCTCCAGGTCGAGATGACCATCCAGCAGACTGCATCGTCTACTTTGGCTTCTCTGATATCTTCAGGATCAGCACCATGGTGGTGATGGAGAGTGTTGGTCAGCAGAAGCTGCTGCAGATGGTCGACTACTGCCAGAATGTCGATAGGTAGTATGCACACATGCACACACACACACACACACACACACACACACACACACACACACACACACTCTCAGTATCTCTCTCTTACACACCATGACTTGAAAGGCTGACGAGCGTCTTGTTTGCTGTGTGAAGGTGTCGGCGCTCTCTGATGGCTGTTCATTTTGATGAGGTGTGGGACGATGAAGGATGCAACCAGATGTGTGATACTTGCCGCCACGCAGAAGGTTTGTGTGTGTGTGTGGATGTGGATGAGTGTCAGTGTTTTAATAACACAGTTGCATGTCTGAGCCATCGTCTCTAAATCGGAGTCATCCCCCGCCAGACTACACCACAGTGGACATTACCCAGCATGCAAGGCAGGTGGTGGAGATCATGGAGTTGGCGGCATCCATGGATGAGAAGCTGACTCCTCTGAAGCTGGTGGAGGCGTGGATGGGCAAAGGCCCAGCCAAGCGCAGGAAGATGATCCAGACCACCACACTGTCTCGGCCGCAGGCTGAAGCTGTCATTGTGCGGCTGCTGCAGCAGAGATACCTGAGGTGACATCATATTCCAATGTTTGTCTTGATTTTGGTATGATTTTAGTGTGTCTTTGTTTTTCTCTCTCTTTTTTAAATATATTTGTATATGTAAAAAACTGTTATTAACTCTTCATTGGGCTACTTGATAGATTGTATGTAATGAGATGAATTTGATGTTGAAAAGAGCACATTTTGGTATGTTGGTTTGATCATGCTCAGATACAGGTCTGTAACTCTTCCCTCTGCTCTTTTTGCTTCTGCGTGATGACTTCAGAGAGGATTTCAGCTTCACTCCATACACCACCTACGTCTACATGAAGCTGGGTAACAAAGCTCCTCTGCTGAAGACCCAGACTCACACACTCAGCATGAAGATGAGGACAACAGGGACTGGATCTGCTGTGGTGAGTAAATGCTGCCCACAGTCAAACAGATGTTTTATATATTGAATGTAAAATGTTTATCTCCCTACTGAAAAAGGACACTGTCACTTCTCTATTGCGAATTTACTCTATCAAACTTTTTCAGTACTCCCTTGTCCCAGTATGGTGCGATTTTCCTTAAAACGAGTTAGGCAATATGAGGAAGGTGAGCATTAGACTTCTTCAGGTGACACATGCAGTGATAATGTTGAAAATTCCCTGACAGGCTATTACCTAATCTGCTCCACTGTATCTGTTATTGATACTATCTGTATTATATGAAATAAAACAAATTGATCAACTTTACTGTGTATAAATTGGATTAACACAAAGTGAACATCTGACCTCTCCAAATAGCTTTTTCAGATGGTTCATAGTTCTGTTTAAAACTACTATATAATATAAACTACTATATAATGATAGTGAGATCATCAATTTCAGGTGATGTAGGACTCTGAACAGTTTCCTGTTTTCCAGTCTTAAAAATGAAACAAAGGATTGGTAGTATTAGTTGGTCTCGTACTGGAGTCAAACAGTAGTTTTCTCTTTAAGTGCTTGATTTTCTGTGCCAGCTCACATGCTGTAAACTAGTATGTTTCTCCGTCTTTCCTTAGTGCTTCACTAAACTGTTGTTTCTATATCTCCTGTGTTTGTGTGTTGTTATATTGTTTTCTTAAAATCATCCCTGTCCTCATTGTGAATTCTCTAACCAGTTTCTTCTTCCTCCAATGTGTGGCTGATGTGTGTTTCCTCCATGTCATTTTCTCTCACATTTTCTAATTGTCTCTAAAAATCTGCAGAGGTAAGTCTTGACAGAGCTGATGCTAAATGATTTTGTGACTTTAACAGTGTACACTGATCATTCACTCGACATATTCACTCTGGTTGTCCACATTGTGATTACAGGATTTTTTTGGTGTTTTTATTTCTAATCAGTAAAAGAAAAAAACATTCACATCATCAGTAGCACCCTAACATGATTAATCCTACATTCCTACATTTAATAGCTGTGTGTGTGTAGTTTGAACTTCCTATGATTGGCACAGTGAGGCCAAAATGAGCGTCACTGGTGTAGGATGCTGAGAATGATGAGGCTGTCAAAATGATACCATTCTGTACAAATTCATTCTTAACTTTGTTCTCAGTAGTTTGACTAAAGTCTTGGACTGCTTCTTGTGGTCTTCATCACCAAATTGAAGTTGACCCAGTTAGAATGGATTTGACATATTTCACACGATCAGTATGTGTTTGATGATAATGAAGACCATGAGATGTGATTGAAAGCTTTGGAAAAAATTCTAGTAAGTGTATCTTAAGTTAAAACTGTTCAAGTAGATCTTCTATCTATCTTTGTCATTTATCAAGTTTAAATTACCAAGTAACATGAACTGTTTCCAGCAAGTCAAACAGGATGAGAGAATATTCTGCTTTTCTGTTTTTATGATGGTAAATTGAATTATTTGAGATTGTTCAGACGAGTTAAGCCCTTGATAATGTGAAAAAAAATTCTCATCGGGTCACACCAAAAGTGTTCATATAGATCTAAATAGGTTAAGCAAAATAATCATCTTTCACAATCATCAATAATCCTGTCATTTATGTCCCTGTCTACACCTGAGTGTCCCATGTGCCCCCTCTCTAGTTTTCCCTAATCCACTCCGTGTAGGTCTTTGAACCCTTCCAGGTAAAGACTGTCGTTAATGACCTGCAGGTAAAAGCTGTGAGTGGCCAGGGCAAAGCCAAAGGGGAAAAGAGATCAGTTCAAAATGGTGGAGACGCCCCTGTGTCCAAGAAAGTCAAGACAGGCCTCCCCTAACCCCCCACCCTGTCCAGGAGACAAGCTGACAAAGTACAGTCCATCATTTTTATTCTGTTTGCTACTGCTTCTGTTGGCATGGTGCTGTCAGACCTTCATGCTTCACATTTGCGATGTAAAATGATAAGCATGATCTGTGCGTTCATAAGCAGCAGGCCTGGGCGATAAAAGAACCTCGTGGCACCGCAGACTCATGTAGCTGTTTTGTATGGATTCATGTGATTGGCTGGAATCTTTCTCTAACTGCATGAAAATATAAGATGAACTAATCTGCTTCTGATTTATCCACTCTGCAGGTGGATGCAGGATCGTATGTACACTACATAAGTTAGCTAGCTTGTTACAGCTACAGGTCTGATACAGTGTGTCACACTGCGGATCATCAGAAATCTTCATCTTAATAAGTGTGACTGTTCTATCTGCTCATAGCAGCATAGAAATGCTATGAACAAGACTCTACACTGTTGGCCATCCAGCCTGTAGATTGTTGACTTTTCCAGAAATTCAACTACCATCCAAAGAGAAAGTGCACAATAAATAGTCTGAATTGCTGTGAGCACAACCTACAGATCTTCCTGATAGTTTGTCATCATTTTTGTTCAGTATGCTTCATCAATGTCTGACTGCTGTTGAGCTCAGAGTATGCAGTGCGGTGTTCCCTCGTTTATCGGGTTATGTTCTAAGAATAGCCCGCAACAGGCGAAATCCGTACAATTATTATTTGTTTTAAGGCTATAAAACCCCTCACCACACACTTTATACACTTTTCACTAACAGGCATTAATATTTTCTCGCACTTCTCTCTCTCATTTAAACACTCTCAAAGTTTAGATACCTTAGATTTAGAAACCGTAGATTTATAAGATGGAAATATGGAAGCTGAACACATTCTGTACTGTACAGGAGGCACGGCACAGAGGAGACTGATTGACAATGATCTACCGTCCCTTAGCCAATCAGTATACAGAACACAATGTGCATTCATACGCAAAAAAAAGTATGCGAAACAGCGAGGCTGTGAAAGGTGAACCGCATTATAGCAAGGAAACCACTGTAGTGCAGTTTTTGAATGAATATTGTAATTACTGATGAGCAGTTTTGTTTTCATTGTTTAATTTAAAATGAAGACTGCTGGCCTTATGACACTTTGCTGACATTCTGGTGCTGACAGAACTGACCGTTTTAAAGTTTGAGTATCGTCCAGGTCTGTTGTTGATGATCTCTGGTGCCAATGACCGTACTCAGAGCATACTGCCACTAACCCCCACTAACATTTCATCACAGTCTGCTAACATGGTGATTCATTCTCAGTGACTGAATTCACCAGTCTATGGATTTATTCTGCTTACATCTTACTGCGCAGATCTTTGAACTTCACAGTAAAAGTTCAAAGTAATGAATATTTTGGTGACTGACTAAACCGGCCTGTTTCTCTTTGTAAGCATGGGGGATGATTTCATGTGTCACTTTACTACTGCTGTTTGCTCACTCTAGTTTTCATGGTTACAGGCTGTTCAAGGCAATGAGGAGGAGATTGTCATGACCTTTGACCCCATTGCCATGGACAACAGCTGTCCCCCTCAGCCCAAACAGAAACAATTAAAAGAACAGAGGAACCTGTCCAGGAAACAAGACCTGAAGCCAGTCAGCCCGACTGACAAATGGACAGAGAGAGCAAAAAAACAAACAGACACACACGGACAGGAAGTAGAAGATAAGAGGAGCTGCATCATGCCTCAACATATCATTGAGGTTGATGTTGAAATTAACTTTATAGAAAACAGTGGTCAGAAAACACCACTTCCAGTTAAACCATGTTCCAAGCGTAAATCCACGACCCCTCAGAGAGCGAGGAGGAAAGCCTGCCCTCCCGTGGCAGCAGCAGATGATTCGTCTCCTCCCCCTGGTGATCAGATGGCTGCAGACACTGTGCCCAGCTCACCTTCACGGGCCTCCATCATCTCTGAGACTGCAGCCGAGGAGCTCTGTGACCTTAGAAACTACTACAGCAAGCAGCTGAGGAGAATAAACTACGTTTCCCACGAGTACCTGGGGCAGCCTGCAAACCCTGGAGTGCTGGCGTGTATCAGGGAGCCTCTGAGGAGCATCCGTCTGCCCTGCAGGGTGACCATCGCACAGACGGCCCGCAGCCTGTGGACACGAGTCAGCGGCAGGAGGAAGCTGCTTCACCACTGACATCACAGTTTGTAGTTCATCCAGTCAGTCAGATTTCATGTTCATACGTGTATGATCAAGAAATGTGCTCTGACAGATAATGTAAACACTGTGCAGGTCATACCTCAGCTGCTGTGCTGCCAACTGATGAATGTCCTCAGGTGTAAAATACGTTCCATAATAATAATGTGTAATAAGTCTTTGGTCCTCGATGTTACCGTGGACTTCTATTTCCTGTCACAAAACGTGAAGCAACTTTGTTCTAAGTCTTTCTGTATTTTTATCTGTAATGCGTTTCTCTATCTGTTGAATTCAGTGTATTCACTGGCACAACTTTTCGTATGTTATTGTTTTCTTAATTGTAGGATGACAAGCAGTAATTTTAAAATACTGTACTCCTCAGTTTTTATTTTATATCTGACCTAAGATTATGAAAACACAGCAAAAAAACAGCAGACAGCCTCATACATTAAATACCAGAAATTGTATTTCTGCACACTGTAACCTGCAATATGTGTGTCTGAAGACTTTTTATTCAAGAACCACCTGAATGAAGAAGTAGAAAATCACAGACTGAATTTCAAACTTAAATCCCACAATCACAAACACTGTTTGCCTCAGAGGGTTTTACAATCTGTACAGCTGTGACACCCTCTGTCCTTAGACCCTCAAAC
>JBAJHX010000002.1:17332069-17348871 GCA_037176925.1 Amniataba percoides | reverse complement strand
CACACACACACACACACACACACACACACACACACACACACACACACACACACACACACACACACACACACAGGAGGAAGGTGGTGGATAGTTCTGTCAAACTGTCGAAGCGTCTGCATTTGTTATGCTTCTCCACTCATTTATTCCGGTTTTTCCTTTAATTTGTCAGTTTTGTTTGTCTCCAAATAGTTTTATTAACCTCAGCTGAAGGCAGTAGTGTAAAGTGCCTCAGTTGTGTCGTTTGCTTCATTCATGCCTCACATTTTCTATACTTTTAATACCCAGCAGAGAGAAATAAACATAAATCTTCAAAGTTTCTAGTTCCATGGACACCTGATTGTAATCAAATCATTTTAATATCAAACTTCTTGATATTCACACCAAACACAAACGCAGCATCCTCTTGTGGCCTAAACAACAATCCACATCATTCACTAATTAATAACTTACATCAATGATAAATGCTCAAAGTCAACACGCCTGACTAACTGCTGCCAGCTTACATAATATCTGATTCGGATATCAGAAATGAAATTTATGTTTCTCCAGGTGGAGCTGCACACCTGTAGGACAGATCAGATGATGAGATTATGTATGTAGTCCTTGTCCTCTGTGCTCGATGTAACACAGCATCTTGATCTGCATCAGTGTGTGAAGGAGAGCTGGGGAGAGAGAAGTCAAGATCTGTGAGACACCAACACCGAGTAAACAGAGAAAGCCTGCCAAACCGTGTGTTTGTGTTGTAAATTAGCTTTGGCAGCAGAAACAGGAAAAATAAACTGTATGCTGACTGCATCCTTCCAGCATCTGTGCTTCTGTTTGTAGTGCTGGTGACAGTGCTGCACTCCCATCTGACTCTCCACCGCTGACCCACGTCTGCTGCACACTTCATCTCACTAATTAAATGTGCTGCTGTACATGAAGAATTTTATCTTTATTTTAATTGCCACATTCCTTTTGAGACATTCATCACAGTAAATAAACAGCTCAGCAGCCTCAGCTGTGATCTCTTTGTGATCTCCGCTGTAACACCAGGTTGGATTTCACAGGAAACCGCATGACAACAGAGAAAAAAGGTGCTGTTCTTCATGGGGGAATTGGAGGTTTCAGTCATTTATGTAGTGGCAGATGGAGTCAAATGATTCCCAACAAGCTGAACCTCTTTACAGCCTACAGAATTAGAGGGAAATACAGTTTTAGTTCTTTGTGATTTACGCCATCAGTGTTGCCATCAAAGCAACACTGTTTATTACTGTTGTTGATTTGTTCACAGTAAATAAAAAGTCAAAGTTGACTGAGGACAGAGAGATGGAAGAATGCCATATGGTACCACTTGTATGGTGGCTTGTATCACTGATACACTGCTGGTGATGGTGCAGTATCCATGGTGTGCTGTTTGTGGTACATAGAAATTCATTTCATTTTTCAGCAACAGCTACCATATAATAATAAAGGATAAATAATGTTGGACCCACCACATCAGTCTTTATCAGGCTCCTGAAGACACTCTTACATTAGTGTAAGGATGGTTGGATTAGAACATTCAACTTGGCATCAGCAATTTAACGTCTAATAAAACTTTGCTACCAGGTTACAGAGGGAATATTTTCAAAAGATGATTGAGTTCTTGTTTGACTGGCACTTTGCTGACTTTGCCGTGACTATAAAAATAATCAGGTAACTCTCATTATGTGCCTGCTAACATTAACCTGAGACAAAGATCATGTTAGTTATTACTGTCAGTTACAGTCAGGTTAGAGGTTTGCTGTCGATGTTACAGGCTCATCAGGTTACCATGACACTGGTTTTGAGAGGCTGGATGGATGTCCTGATGTACAGCAGATAATAAACTGTCATTAGACAACCTGTCATTGGAGAACCAGTGCAAAGATAGCATTTTGCATTGAGCTACAGCGTGAGGTTTTGCACTTATTGGAGGGATGTAAATTATGACATCTCTGACAGGGTGAGGTGTAACAGGTTCTATTTTTTGTTCCTTTGTAACCACCGAGTCTGCACAATAGGAAGCAAGGTCTGCCACCACAAGTGAGTCCTTTCTTCTTTAGCAGGACCTTGATACTCAGTCTATACTTTACTTCAAAAGAAAACTTTCATTGTTTTTTTTTCATATTATAGTACAATAGCCTGTTTAGCATATACCAAAAGACTAATCAGTGCAAAAACTGTATGCTAAGAGATAGAGGGGTGATGATGATACAGTGCATACTTTGAATTCCTTCGATATGGCTGCACAGACAGATGGCATACAGCAGATGATTGCTGATTATCAGCAGAGATTTGATTTGGACTTGCCCCTCTGAGAGCTGAAATTCTCTTTATAGCAAAAAAAACCCAAAACAAACAAACTTGTGAGCATCTCTGGTTTCAGTTAACCCATTAAAAGTCTATGACTAGATTTAATGGGTTTCTCTTTATTGATGGGTTAATCTTTGTCCGTCTGAAGGGAATACTGTAAATCTTCATCTCTTTCACCCTTTATTTGTGTCCCACAGGCACGGCTGTGTCCCTCTCTCTCCTCTCCCTAGAGTTCTCCGTGTCCTCTAATTTCTCTTGAGTTTCTTTCTATAATAGCCGCACAGACTTCCTGTCTCTCTCTCTGGATCTTTGTTCTCCTCTTGTCTGTCTCTCCCCTGTGTTAGTGGTGTCTGTTTCTCTCTCTCTGCCTCTGTGACTGTTGCTTTTCCCCCCCTCCTATACACTCCTGCAAATATTGAGTTTGGCTGCTTGTGTGTGAGTCCGTCCTCTCCCACAGTGGAGGGGGGCTCATGTCTCTCAGAATCTCTTTGTCAACAGCTGAAGTTGCTGAACTCCCTCCTGAAATCCCAGTGTGGAATCAAAAGGGTGCAATTGCAACTAACAACCTTTTATTTCTGGTTGATTTGGTGAGACTCCACCACACTGTGTGTGCTGTGTCTTAAATAGAATGACAGAGTCCAGCCAGCAGTTATGTCTGGATATATCGAATTATTTAGTCTCACCATTCCTGAAATTTTGATGATTCTTTTTATTATAATTTTATTTATTGAAACAGTTGTTCACCACCAAATATGGAAATGAAACACAACATCTGTCAGCCAGAGTATCAGGTGAGTGTCTTATACATTCAATCAACATAATTCAAATAGTTAGCAAGTTCAATATCATTATTAGACTTAAACTTAGCACCAGGTGAACTGAAGCAGGTGAAATTTGCTGACTTGAATATAAAATATGCAAACTATGAAATTGGATTTCAAAGAATAGAAATCTTAAGAATGATAACTTTTAACTTATTTAGAATGCATCGTACTCTGTTATAAAATTGGTTTAACTGGTTTAATGTTGTAACCATATTATTATTGTGGATAAATCCTTTAACTCAGGTGACGTCTCCAGGTGATTCTCATCCATCGTTCACACAGGACTTCACTCTCTGAAGTCTCCTAACTTCAGTTACCTCCTGCTGCCATGTACAGAGTCGCTCCAAAGTGTTCTGAAAAAACTTCATGCTGAATAGAAAAAAGCGGTGGTAGTGATAGTAGTGGAAGAAGTGAACACTTCATGCATTTTCCAGCAATTACGGGTGCTGCTTTCTCCTGCTCGGTGAATTGGAGCAGAACATCCTTGAGTGAAAAAGGCACTTTGAGGAGCTGACCTGTTTTCACTCTGTAACAGAAGCAGAGAACAGTCTCGTCTGTCCGGACTACAGAACCATGAGCCACCCCCTCGCTGGGAGCCTCGGCCTGGAGTGTGCTAAAACGTGTATCAAAGTGTGTGCGTGTTTGTCCTGACACACACTCCTGTTGTCACTACTTGTTGAATGTTTCACACACAGCTGCTGGCTAAATGATGAGTCCTCTGTCTGTGATGGCACACACACACACACACGGAGCCTCATTCAGTAACATTTACTAAATTAAAGGGAAATGCCAGCTCTTTTTTAAAATATTAATGGTATTTATTGTTTTTTTATCTCCTTACACAGTGATTGGAAACTTGAACTTTTGAACTTTGTTTTTAAGGGGCTGATTTTCTTGTAACTGTTTTAGAGTGGTGAAACAACTGTACAGTCATAATGCAGAATGTAATGACTGCTGCTGAGCTGAAGCACATCACACTGATGGAGCAGACCTGAAAGCTGCTCTTAGGTCTCGCTCATGGCATCCTCGCTGCCTAATGTGAGCATTAGGCAGCGAGGATGCCATCAGCTGAGGTAGAATCTGTTTAGGTAAATTACACTGATGCTTCTGTTCTTAGGAGCCACTGATAACTCATATATGACTGCATTTTGGATAGATGCAGTTTCATGAAGTTCAGTACAAAACTATGTCTGTTTATGAAATTACTGCTCAGAAAGAACCATATTGTTGGAACATACATCAGGAGGATTGATTCTGATGTCCAAGGAGGGTAGATGATGAGAAGCCTGGAAAGTTGCAAGAGAGGAGAATTATCTTTACATTTGGAAATTTTCTGTAGTGTCTGTCTGTTTGTCATTAACACAGCTGAATGAACAACACATGTTCACATTTCACAGAAAACACAGAGGCACCATTTTAAAACAGTAATATATATTTATTTTCCAAGCACTTCATGGAACTAGATGACACATAAAATGACAAAAATGATAACATACAATAAAACACTTTAATTTTGAATGATAGCATCATTACATTTGTGTATACATGTTTGTGGATTGTTGGAAGTTTGGTCATTTTCCATTCTGCACAATCAGTCTCTGTACTTTTGATAAGCCTATAATAAGTTTATTTCAGAAATGTTGATCTCGTTTTATTTCCCAGAAGACTCCTATGACTCAAACAAGGTCCTGCTTTGTGTTTGGCTTAGCCTCCTTTTTGGATGAAATCTTTCACTGAATGCCAAACAAGCTAAAATGTTTGGTGCTGAATTTTTGATGACAGTGCTCCTAAAATATTGTGTGTCCATGGCTTCCTCAAAGAAGTCTGCTTTCAATTTGTGCTGTACAGGTTGGTCTGGTCCTCGTCACCTCTTTAAGTTTCCATCCAAACTTACATGATATTCACAATTCATCTGCAATTTCAAAAACACATAATGTTTTAGGTCAAAAGTAGGTCAATACTACTATGGAGCTGAACACATGAACTATACAAGTAGTTGTATTGTTGCATGCAATTTGATTTTAGGATCAGTGTTGAACAGATCATTGTCTCCACATATTGTTAATATTAGTTGGCACCATACACACACACACACACACACACACACACACATTATATGTTGCAGAAGCTCCCTTATACACAATCCACACAGCAGGGTTTTACCTTTCTTCAGGGTCTTATCAGTCTGCTGTCAGGAGGGGTTTATATCCTGTCCATGTGGCTTCAGTCCCCCTCTTTCATTGCTGCAGCTTGACCTCTACCATCAGCTGCTCTACAATGGCAGCGTACAGCCCTCAGAAGTGTGGGATCTATTACTCACACTCACTATCTAAAGGGGAATCCATCTCCAGGGAAAACATGTGCATGTAAATATACTGACAAAGAAAGAGGCAGACTGGATATAAATTTCAACAGAAAAAGGATGAGAAGAATATGGGAGCTAGAGGCAGTAATGGAAGGATGAAAAGAGGAAGTTGGATGAGAGAGCCTGGGAACGGGTGATGATGTGCCATCCTGATTTTGCATTATTTATATGTGCATACATCATGTCACAGTGGTGGAGACACAATGCAGAGCAAGTGCAGAGAGAATATTACACTTTCACACACTTTTCTATTTGGTTTCAAGGAAAAACTATGTGTCATCTTCATAGAATGTTAACTATTTGCATTGTTGGGGAGTAGTGAACAACTTGTATTAAAGCTACTACTTTAGTTTACTGGTACTTCAGCTAAATTTATATTTGCCATGTGATTCAAGTAGTTAAATAACATTTTTGCCATTTTTCTAACTACTGAAACTACTACTCCATCTTTTATCAACAGTATCAGTTTTGAATCTGAATTAAACTTTAATCCATTAGGTGTCAGTTATTGTCTCTAAAACATTGAAAAAAGTTGTTGCTGTCTGTTTTTAGAAGATACCTGTCTAAGTGAGTGAACCTGCTTGGAGGAGGATCTATTTTGTGGAAGGCAGGTGTCTGACTGATGGACAGAACCAAAGCTGACAGTCTCCATGAATAGTGGGGTATTTTTTGGGGTGTATGTATGAATAAGTGGGAACCTTTTGCAATAAACTCAGCATGCGACTTTTTAAAATATTTTTAGTTATAATTCTGTATGATATGTACATACTCAGTCAGATTTTTTTTTCTTACAAATTACTTTGAACTACTTCTTCTGAGTGGCCTCAGTTCACCAATTTAAATTCTCCCTCAGGTAGCTTTGCTTTAGATCAGTGTCAGACTGTAGTGTGACACTGGGTTGCCTGGTAACAAACACACCAACCCATTTATTACATATCAGTTTACACAGCATTTTACATGAAGTGGGGGCTCCATAGACTGCCAAGCTGGACAGTGTCTGACAGTTTTGTGTTTTTTTTCAGATTTTCACTCCATTTCCTCCCAGCTTGAATCAATATGATAGGTGGCGATGAGATGGATCTGTTTGCTCAGGCTAGTTAAGGACACCAGCTGTTGTTCTCTTGTTCTTTCACTGAAATATCCCCCTGGTGGAAGCATGGCAGAAGACCTGTTTCCAAGACAACAGGGCTGCCATTTAACTTAAATACATTATTCTGAGACCAGGTCCTACAGAGTGTTCCACTGCAATCTCATGCATTGTCATGGATTTATCAAGGGATGTGTGAGTTCATGAATTTCATTGCATATTGGCAGTGAAATAAATCTAACTGTGCCTGGAGAAAAAGCAATGAAGGAATATGTACCATATGTTACAATAATGAGAGCCCAAACAGACACACAAATGCAGCAGCACACATGCTGGAGAGCAGGCTGACCTCACAACACATTATTATATTAGAGCCTTTTTATACTGGCATGCCTTGAGACAGTTGCTCATGGATAGTAAGATCTAATCACACATATTTACTCTGGTATTATCCTGTTATTAGAACTGCCTAGTCATTAGCAGGTGTAGAAAGCATTTATCATAGGAAGACTGTGTGTTTTCACATTTTGAAGGTACACTGGGAATATTAATGCAACTGTGGACACTACCTATTGCTCATTTCAGTTACACTTGAGTATTTTCTGCAGCAATACTGAGCCAGATAGATTTTTGTACACTTACAGCATGAGGTGGCAGACACAGGTGCTCCTGAGGTAAATTTAAACACCTAAAGTGTCTGTTTATTGAAGATGTTACAAGCAACTGAAAAGTAAAAAAAAACAGAACTTTCTTGTTATTGTTTTCTATGATTTAAATAATCTCTTTGTAGCAGAAAAGACTGTGCTGTTTTTCTAGTCAGCACTAGATATATACTAATCCCCACTTGCACATTGAAAAAATAGTTGAATTCCACTTTACATTACTTTAAATGTGATCGTAAGCTGATGTGTTGAAAATCAGTTTTTGCAAATGTGAGACAGGTAACCAGGTTTTTCTTAATCAATATGAGGACTATGGCCCAGTTACATCAATTACAATGTTTCAGTTTCAGTTTCATAGTCCTGGTTTCTTTCATGCAAGCTCACTGTCACACTGTCATGGGTGATGGAGTCACTGGCAATGAACTGAGCCACTGTTAATATTATTGTGGTAAATGTATAAAAAACTTTATATTCACCAACAACTTGAGGTGATAATGTAATATTTCTGTAGCTGTGCCTCTGAGAAGTCACCTGTGACAGGTACGCAGATGTCTACATGGATGTCTCCATCTGGACTTCTCATCTGCCACTTACCATGAAAACCCTGAAAATACTTATTATCCATTTTTGCTCATTAGCATTCCTCAATCAGACGCAGTCACCTCTCATGAGTTAGCTGCAGCTGTGTTTCCCAGGCTAATTACACTTGGTATGAGAGATCTCGGTTCAGCAGATGATGGCTTGTGCAGGAAAAGATTGTAATGTTAGAAGTGAATCACACACGGTATAGAGATCTGACTCACAATTAGCCAGTGATATCAACACACCTGGACAGAGACCTTGAATTGTTTGAACAGTTGTTTTGAACCATGTAAAAAAGGGAGTTTTTTTCAACCACACTCTACAGCAGGCCAAATTCAGAGGAGGCCTAACACACAGTCCCGGCTCAACTAGTGTCAGCCTGTCTCCTCCTCAGGAAGGGAAACAGGGCAGCGAGAGATGAACATTTTCACAATAATAACATCAGCAGGCTTTCAGCAATCTACTTCACTCCAATCAAAGTGTTGCTGAGAGGCTAAGTGACAGAGCGTGACACTTTGATGAGCAGTAATCCAATTCAGATCCATAAATCCATCGTTTATCAGAAAAGAGGATTTAATTATCAGCAGGTTTCAGGTTACAAAGGTTACGGCATAAAAGCACTTATAAAGCTGTTCAACAAAAATTCATCCCTCTCACTCATTTCTCTCTGAAGACTGGTGGACAGGTGATAATCGAGCATCACCCACCTGACATGACTTATCATATCACATGGTGAATGTGTGCAGAGAATTACACAAATACGTCACAGATAGGATACATTAAGACCAAAAGTAAACTACATGAAACATTGCTTTGACTTTAATCATGACTGTGTAATGTCATGTAATGTAATACAGTGAGAACTGAAAAAAACAGTCAGTGTTGTGTTCCTGGGTATGTTTTATTTATTTATTTTTTTTATGGATAGAGAGATTTGTCTCTTTATTGTTCAGTGTATACACTTTAATGAGATATAAAAAAGTGTGTTCCAGTCTCTGAAAACATTATTTTTATTTAGTTTAAAATGTTGGACCCCCCTTCTCACATATTCATCTTATAGTGTATAAGACAATCCAGCAAGTAATATGGGATTTATTTCATTTGAACTCTCACAGCTCTGTCAGTCTGACATATAATATATGTCTATAATTTTGTTTGTCTGATTGTTTTTTCGGTCTGTGGTCAGGTAGGCCAGCAGAAAGGCTCCAACACTTCATTTCTTCAGATCATGGACATGTGTAACCACATTTAATTACTTTAGCAAACTATGATGACTTCTTTGTAAGGACTACAGAGACGAGGAGAGAATAAATAAGGTACATGACTGTGCTCAATGCATGCTGGGGGAAGTTTGAGAGGTGCCTGGGCTTTATGTATATGGGATGTTTTATTGATTTAAATAGTAATAGTATAAATGTGTATATATATTACAAATTCATGCTGTGCTTAACTGATTAATATTGTTATATCATAGACCATATTATATTAGTTTATTTCTTCATCTTCTTCTTCTTCATCTTCTTCTTCTTCTTCTTCTTCTTATTATTATTATTATTATAATTATTATTATCATCATCATCATCATCATCATCATCATCATAGATTGTTAAATATGGTGATTCTGATCCTTTATGTGTATTTTTCGTTTCTCATGTTGTGATTTATTTGAAGATGTAACATAAAACATAGATAATGTAAATCCATAAGTGATCTAACGAATGAATAAATTCCATGTTAATTATTACTGAATGTCATTATGAAATATTAACCCAGCTCTTCTGACACACAATATATGTTATTTTTTAATATTTCTTTCATTTTGATTTGTCTTGGTGTCCTGTTTGTTGTCTCTAATGCACCTCTGGGTAAAGTGGAGTGTTTAAAGCATGCTATAAACAAATCTCCTCTAACTGCAGGTTTACTTTACATTGAAGAAATATAGTTAGCTGAGAGTCCCACAGCCTCCTGCCTCATACATTCATACATATACAGCCTGAGCAGCATGGATCTAAACAACGTGCAAGAAATCTCTTGCAAGTCAAATAGCTTCCTCTGTGCCCCCGGTTTAGAGGAGGTGTGTGTGTGTGTGTGTATGTGTGTGCATGTGTGCAGAACTGCCATAGGGAACAAGCTATGCTGCTATTCTTAGCTCCATGCTAAATCTCTCATGTGAACATACAGTATACTGAATATGAAATACTTCACACACCCACATAGTACATCCATGTATTTCTGTGTGTGTGCACAGTAAGACATTATTTGAGCTCTCATTTTAGGTCTGAAAATGTCATATCATATAAGCACCTTGTATTTTTTTCATACAGCTGTAACTGAGTGTATTTTAATCTGAAAATACATTCAGCCACACATTTCTGATAAAAGAATAAAGTGATTTCACCATTGTTTAAATCACAAAAAATGTAGCTTATTTATAAATGAACTTTGAGTCATATTCACTAAAACTGTCTCTCTGTTCTGACAGTAGAACACGAGACAGATAATCTGTGATAAAATCAGATTCCTCTGGCTCCACCTGCTGCCTATCAAAATAAAAGATTCAAATGTATTTATTTAAAGCCCAAAATCACAAACATAGTTTCTTATGCCAACACAAGGCAGGTGGACACAAATGCAGGACAAAGACAGGTTTTTTATTTTCAAAAGGAGCTTTTATAAAGATCTTACTAAAGCAGGCTTGGTAGGGGTTCTCGACACAAGATGAAGACAGGAACATGAACACTTGAATAAGGTCAATGATCTGGCAACAAGACGGAAACACAGACAAAATATAAAGGTGAGGTAATGAACAGGTGGAAACAATCAGGGTGGGGCAGACAATCTCACAGGTGGGAAACACACAAGGACAGGAAGTAAAGGGAGAGGAGAAGGAGAGGAGAGTTAGAGATTTCAAAATAAAATATGACAAGCCAGAATGGAAACAGAAACAGACATAGAGGAGAGAGACAGACATGAAAACTTAACAGCCATGATGAGACATCACATTGTTTGTCCTTTGACCCTCGAACCGAGTCAGGAAACTTCAAAAAAGCTCATTGGACAAGAATCAACAACCAAACAACCAATCAGAGCGGAGTATCTGACGGAGCATCCCTCACTGCTGCTGTACAGAGAATGTTAATGAATGTTAATTAAGACCTTGAAAAATAGTTAAACCAACTCATAAAGTCAACCAAAGCCAGAATCCATCTAAAAAGACAGAGGCTAAGCACAAATTCCTCCAAAAATGCTAAATTAAAAAGGTTAACAACCATCACAATTTGCTGCTTTTATCCTCTTTTCCCTTTGTCACTCAGCCACAGCAAATGTTTATGTGCTGTTTTGTTCACTCTCTTTACTCCTTCCTCTCTAATAGGTGGAGATAAGCAAATTGGCTCTTAATGCTGCAGTACACAATGCTGAGTACCCGAGTCAGACTTATTTGCAACTTCATTTAATGAGTGTTTCACCTTTTCATTTCTTCCCCTGAGTCATATACACAGTGTTCAAGAAAATGTAACAGTGATTCAAAGATTATAAACCTTCAGTGTAAAAGTAATGTTCATATAAAAGATCCTGAACTGTGTGACCACTTTGTTTTGATTGTGACCTTGTTTGTGAGCATATTTGTTGAGGATACGGTCTATTTAAGCAGCAGCCCCCTGAGCTGTTGTGTTTACAGTGGAAAACATGTGCCGACAGGTTTCATTTGATCATATTTATTAATGTGTCTGACCAGAGCAAGACAGAGCAGATAAAGTAAAGTTGATCCTTTTCATACTTAAATGTAGTGTCACGATGTTTTGTCCACCTCAGTCTGCTACTGCACTACCGGAGAGCCTTGAGCACAGCCGGGCTCTATCTCTAAAGATTACAAATTTGTGAATCATGTAAATTATTAAAGTGCAGGAATGTGAGTGAGTCAGAATTCAGACAGCAGCTGGCAAAACACTGGATTCACTTAACTCCGACACTGACAGATCTGCAGTCTCCTCTCTTTCATTAGCAAAGCATTTAACAAAAGATTGAGCCAGCAGCCTTCACTTGCATGTGAGAAACAGCAGCAGGCCACATTAGCTCCGTAATTATTTCTAATCCAGTGAGTAGTTAGTGAGCAGTGGATTCAACAATTCCAACGCTGTCATGTTTCGTTTCTGGTCTGGTTTGTTTTCTGGTCCTGTCTTAGTTTTCATGTGTATTGGGTCCGTGTATCTTTTGGTATTTGATTTTTTTCTTCAAACGCTGTTATTAAAAAAATAAAAAAGAGAGCTTATTTGATTTTCATTTTAAAATACAAAAAAATAAAAATGAAATATGAGGCATTTTACTTTTTGTTGGTCTGAAGGAAGTCCCCACAATTTTAAAAATACTTAGATTTTCTTTCTCTACTTTAGCACACCGAAATACAAAATCACAACGAGGCAGAAATTAAAAAAGGCTGTTTTGTCGTGTCCAAAGACCGGATGTTGTCATTATCTTCTTCTTCTTTTATTTAATGGAGACCTGCTGCCTGCTACCGCCTGCAGGATTTTCGCCACCTACTGCTTTGTATTTATAATTTTCTCACATTTGGGGAAACACTCACAACACCAACACTGACCACAACACAACGCTGAAGTTAGCTTCCAATCCTGCAGCTTCCGATTGGGCACTTAAGGGGAAAGTTAAGGGGAAATGAACTGAACATGCAGTGCGACTGCTGCGCAGGTTATTTGTCGTCATGCTTGTTTAAGTTTCCATGTCTGTCATGTCTGTTTCTAGTGTTTCATGTCATCTTGTGTTTAGTTGATTTTCTTGTAGTATTGTCATTTCCTGATTTATGGCTGAATGTCATGTCCAGCTTCTTGTTCTGTTCTGTCTTGTCTTGTTAAGTTTCCATGTCTGTCTTGTTTCTGGTTCCCTTACATGTCATGTGTTATTTTGAAATCCACTCTTCCTCATGTTTCAGGTGCCTTTACTTCCTGCCACAGTGTGTTTCCCGCTTGTCTGATTGTCAGCCCGCCCTGATTGTGTTCACCTGTTCCTTGTTACCTCTTGTTCTTATATAGTCTGTGTCTTCCCTTGTCTTGTTGCCAGATCGTCAAGCCCTGTTCACTTGATGTTCCATGTGTCTGTGCCTCATGTTTCCATGTTTCATACCATGTTTCATTCCTTGGATGATTTTTTTTTTGGTGAACTCATTTTTTTTTTTGAAGAACTCCTTTTGTTAATTAAAATCTTTCTTTTGAACTTTGATTCATCAATTGTGTCCTGCATTTGGGTCCTGGCTTGCCTTGCCTGAGAATTGTATCAAACAGTCATACATCTTCTCTATAATGTGACACATCTGTCTTAAAAGTGACTTTTTCCTGCTAAACTGTCATTCATATCAATTCACTTATTTAAGCTTTCAGCTATGTATTTTTTAAAAAAGGACCTTCAGTATGTGGATCAAGTTCCAGCATTTATTTTAAGGAAAAGGACGGGGGATATTTATGATCCCAGCACACATGTCAGATGGCACCCTGTGTTCACAACCTGGGGCTCCCGTCGGTGCTGCTCTGCATGAGTAAATAAGGAACAACAGGAAAACAGGAGGAGGAGGACCCAGTGTTGACGGAGAGCAAAGGAAAACAGAAGCTGACAGGAAAGCGTGAGGAATGGTTGGAAGGATGGAGATGTGTTGGCTCGGAGGTTTCGGTCCCTCTGCATATTAAGCAGTGGCCTACGTCAAGTGTGTCAGCCTTCATACACAACCACATCAGTCAGGCCACAGAGAGGGGAGAGGAGAGGAGAGGAGAGGAGAGGAGAGGAGAGGAGGAGAGAGGAGAGGAGGAGACTGGATGAGGCCCGAGGAAATCATGAATCACTGTCTAACTGAACATGAAAACCTGCAATGAGAGCAACACATCAACAACTCTATTTGTGTGTGTGTGTGTGTGTGTGTGTGTGTGTGAGAGAGAGAAAGAGAGAGAGAGAGAGAGAGAGAGCAAAGAGACAGATGAGGTACAAAGAGGGAGAATGATTGAAAGCATGACCCATGCCAGTACATCGATATCCAAACGTGCAAGCACTCAGTCAGTAAGTTTGTTGGATTATTTATTTGAATCTGAAGAATATTAATAGAAAAAAGCCTTAAATTCCTTCAATTCAATGGATTTATTTGACATTGTGCACAATAGGCAGTTGAAGCAATATGCAAAGACAAAAGACAAAGAGTCTTTGGGGATTAAACCTCTTCATTACATCATTTTTTAAAGGTGTGGTGATGTCGTGAGCTGTAACAGAAAATCCCCCTGATGGAGTCTAGACGCTGGTGGTGATGATGAAGGTCTGATGAGCAATGCTGAGATCTGATGGATGAGATGTATGATTTCTGAAGAGCTCCAGTGGTAGGACCCCAGGCCACCAGATGTAATGAGAACTGGAGGTGAGTGGGGTGAAGGAGGGTTGAATCAAACTGGTGCTGAACTGACAGCTGCACAGGGAGGAGCACAGTTTTAAAATTTGATGCCAAGAAGGTGATTGGAGAGGTCATAAATCTGACTGGTTTGAAGATACAGTGATTGTAATCAAGTACACTTCTTTGTGAAATTTAGAAAAAAATCACCCTCTGGTCCCCTTGATGTGTGTCCTGTGTGTGCGCTGGCTGAGCGTACACAGTCCTGGCTGTGTAAATGGGAAACAGACAAATTGGTCCCGACAGAGCCACACAACACTATTCTAGCCAATCAATGGGCCAGCGTGTGCACAGGACAGGGGGAAGGCATGTGGGAGTGAGAGGGACACAATATCTATCACATGGTAATATGCTGAACCCCGCAGCATAACCACATTGCCAAAAAGGAGAAATGATCGAGGAAAAGTCAAAGAGTAGAAGGCCAGAGCAACAAAAATTTAAATTCACGTTCAAAAACTTTATCTTAATCAGCAGGGACTTAATAGAAAAAGAGACTTTAAGAGCAATCCAATTCATTTCACACTATGCACAATATGAAGCTGATGAAATATTTAAAGAGTCTTTGGCAATGAGACCCCGTCTGACTTCATTATTTTATGGCGACGATGCCACGAGTCTTATATGAATATCCTCAAAAAGAAAATATTGTTTCTTAACTGTCCAGACAGCAGCAGATGTCTGTATGAAATACATGATATGCCAATTAGTCACAGAGAAGAGACATGGCTGATAAAAGTAAGAAAAACAAAACTATTTAATTATTTATCTGTTTCTTATGTTAAGTGGATGACCAGCACTGAGCTGGAACTGGATGAATTGGCTCATAAACTACAAGAATGCACTAAATATGATCAGCATTACCAGCGACCTGATCTACCATCTAGGTCAGCACTGGCCAGTATTAAATCATGTCTTTGATTGATGGTCTATTGAAACTGCCATGCCTTTACGTAGCACATGCTGACCCTAGATGTGCACACTCAGTGACTGGGTAAATCTCATCAACACACTGAACTAAATGCCATTTAGTGATTGAGCAGGTAAGACCACCATGTCAGTGACATCGTTCATATTACAGAGAGATGAGGCTGGAAATGTCTTGAGGAGCCATGTGACAGGCTATTTTCTTCATGTATGTGTAGAACGACAGAAGTATAATAAAGAAGACATACTCAGGTGGAATGACTAGATGATGAAGGGGCCGAAACATGCACTGACAGATCCCACTGACAGATTTTCTTTCCCAAATATTTCCTCCTGGGTAGGCCTATATGAAAGGCTGGAAATGGACACAGACTTAAATGCAGATATGTCCTTTATTAAGCTTCAACTCCAGAAATGAGAATGTGTTTCTGGATCTCTACTGCAGTTTGGGATTTTCATTTTTTTTTTATTTATTAATTATCATGCCAGCAAGGTACTGATTGAGGAACCTGACCCGAAAACCTTGAGACCAGAAAGACCTAGAGCACTTTTTATGTGTATGTGTTGCATGTTCGCTTGGCCTGAGTTGCTTAGTTTCTTGAGTTGTATGTCGAGCGAGCTTCAGATATCCCACCGTTGGTTGGTGCAGTGAATGTCACAGTGAAAGTCTCACTGTCACTATCATGTTGGTGTGTGGCATTTACAGTAAATCTGGCTGAGCAGAGGTCTGTGTGTGTGTGTGTGTGTGTGTGTGTGTGTGATGCGGCTCTTTGCAGTAACACAGTAAAAACTGGAGCTCAGACTGGCTGGCCACCCCTGACCTAAATAAAAACCACCAAAATATGCATGTCACCAACTTACGTATCACCTCTGTGAATTAGCTAAAGATTAGACAGGGAAGCCACAGAATCTGTCTGATTTTAGAATCTGTTTTTTTTTTCCCAATGTCCTGGCCCAAGGTGGTTGTAGGAAAAGGGTCCCTGAAGACCTGCTGCCTGGATCCTCTGCTGCTGCAGGCTGTTACAAGCAATAACTCTGGCACTGACCCATTTCATTCAGAAGATGACAGGATTAGAGCAGAAACAGAGTTCAATTTCTTTTAGCCTGGCATGACATTACCGTGATATATAGAAATAAACATACAGAATATAATATACAGAAATTAATAAAAGACATTTTCCTCAATAAATGGCTAAATTCATAGCAAAGGGTGTCATGACAGTTCTTTCTAAAGTTTTTTTTTCTTCTAAATGTTGTATGAGGAAGGAAGGGCATTCAGCATGTTGGACTTCAAGGATACACAAGGGGCACCTTTTAGGTCTCGGAGCTACAAGTGTGGATACTTGGACTGATGGAGTAAACTTAATGCAAGGGTTCACACATTTGCATTATTTCAAAGGTCTCTGTTTAGAGTTGCTATTCTGACACATATTCCATGTTAGTTCATATTAGAGTTCATAATATATTACTATCGACTCCTAGAACTGCCACCTTACCGAGGTGGAGGGGTTTGTGTGCCTGAATGATCCTAGGAGCTATGTTGTCGGGGGCATTATGCCCCTGGTAGGGTCTCCCATGGCAAACAGGTCCTAGGTGACGGGCCAGA
>JBAJHX010000002.1:17307787-17331969 GCA_037176925.1 Amniataba percoides | reverse complement strand
GGAAGTGTCTGGGGTGAGGGAAGTCTGGGCTTCTCTGCTTAGACTGCTGCCTCCGCGACCCGGCCCCGGATAAGCGGAAGAAGACGAAGACGAAGATATATTACTATGAGGTTGTTGGAGTGCAGGTGGCTGCACTGAGCTCTCCTTACAGCTCGGCATCACTACTGTCTGACTATCTGTGTATGTAGTAGAGAGATATGGCATATAACCTTCATGTGTGTATTATGAAGAGCCGCTTTTATCGCAGAGCAATGAACCCTATCAGCAACTCTAAACATCTCCCAGCCTCCTCTGGCATATCCATCATGTAACCAGAGGGGAGCTGCCACAAACAGTTGGACCTGTCTTATCTTAGCTGTGCACATATCGTTAAAATCCAGCAGTGCTACGTGAATACACAATCATCCATGGAGGAACAGGAGATAGTGATGGAGAACGATGTTGAGTAAGTGAACAAAAGAGGAGATTGAATCCTTTTCATGTGATATTGAGATGACTCCGATCAGCTGCAAGCTTCAAATTGCCTCTGTGTATTTCACAGCCACACACAGTGTGTGTTTTAACAAAGTGTCGGCAGATGTCTGTTTGAAAAATCACCTCCAAACATTGCACGTGAATATACTGTGGTGTTTTATACCAAAAGGAACTAATATGAAGTGTGTGAGAGTAGAGCACTGTTTTCCACCTCCATCCACAAATTGTTTAAAAAATCTTCAACTGGGAGCACCTTTTCTATAAATCTATACTGCAACAGGATCAAGTGATTTTATTTTTCATATTATGGACTCAGAATAAGTATGTTGTAAGAAATCCATATCTTGGACCCCATTTATAGCTATATGTATGTATAGTATGTGGGTATCTTACCTAAATAGATGTAAATTGACACACAACACACTGAAAAAGGCTCTGTGTGTTAAGGAGCCATGGAGCCTCCACAAGTAAACACTGTGGGCCGTAGCTGCAGTCCACCTAAGAAAATGTGGAACTGCACGTTACAGCTACAGCAGCTACAGAAACATCAAATGAAAACTACAAATGTCATTGGTCAGCTTGTGGTGTTTGTGTTGTCACCAGATGTTTCATGATTGTTGACAGTGAAATAAAAATCCCGTAAAGCCACAGCCACCGCAAGAGGCGTGTGAGAGGGGCAGCAGCACGGCAGAACATGCATCAAAGCAAAGCTGTGCGGTAACAGTAAAGGTTAATAAATCTATTTGATTATTCCAGCCTCATTGTGCGCTGCATACAAAGCCAGCCTGTGTAACAGTGGGTTTTAATGTCGTAGCTGATGAAGCTCGCACTGCTCCCTGCACCCATTTTACACACACGTTTGGATTCTTTTTGATCTGACTAAACCGTGTGAAGATATCGATCGATTTCAGTCTGCGTAACACACTGCACACATCTGAATCTCAGAGAATAAACACACAAGATGTTTCAAGAGCTGAGGATAATCAGAGCTATAATTCCAGAGCGAAGCACTTCAAACCCTCCACTTCCTCAAACACTCCGGACTACCCTGGTGGCTGTGGCATGGAGAGCGTGCAGCTTTTCTCAGTTGAAACAAATCAAGGTGTATCAGTGTACATTAACGTCTCAGGACAGACTGTGTGGACTCACAAAACAACCACTGAACGGAAACATTGCAACCGAGATTAATTACAGAGAACTTGCTGCTGTGTTTGCTGCCAAGAAAGCGAGAAAAGTGGCTTTTACGTAATTCTTTCTATTTAGGGGAGGAAAGTCAGCTTTATTTATATAGCACCTTTCAAACTTAATTTACAGTAGAAATCCTTTCTCCCTGTGGCAAACACACTTTTTGTTTTTTTGGTTCTTCTTATCATTCTCCATATTTTGCTTGTATTTGCACTATATATTTGTATTTCTTCCTACTGTTGTCTACCTGGTGCGCAAAAAAGTCCATATAAATACATTTTAATTAAGGTGAGCACTACACTCTGCATATACTACATTTCTCTGAGGTTATACCACATAATCAAACTTGAATTAGATTGGATACAGAACTGTTCATTGTACCGTGGTTCATGTATATGCATGTTGCTGGTCAGGTCCTTCCACTCTCACAGAGGCTCTGGTACATAAATTGTACTGTCATACTAGCACAGTGGTTATAGTGCATGTTTAATCCAGCCCAATAAACCTGCTGCTGAAACTGTTGCAAGCTGGTTCATGTACTAACATCACTGCACCTGCACCAGCACTGTAATTATATCGTTATTTTTATTATAACAATATATATTTAGTTATTTTTAGCCTGCATGTTAACCTTTATTTGATATTTTTTATTTATTCTGTGTTGTTCTGTGTGGCCCAGCTTTGTTTATTCTATTCATGTTTTATTTATTTTTCTTAAAACTTATAATTCCCCTTTGTGTAAGAATTCCAACGTGCTTGTACTATTAAAGTGTGTTAAGTATTAAAGTTACTCATTAATATAAACACAGTTAGGGTAGGGAATATTACTGAAGAAATACAGGATGTAATGATGTATGATTCAACCATCTAATTTCAAATCAGAACTTATGCCATAGGTATAGGTGGCAGGACTACCCATGTGTAATCATGGCTGTCACATGACCTGCTGCTTCCTGTACACCTGTCCTTAATTACCATATCCACGTCACAAGTACCACCAGGTACAAAGAAACATGCACAGCATTACAAATACACACACATACACACACACACACACACACACACACACACACACACACGTTTTACCCCAATCTTTTTAATCCGTCCACCACCAGGAACTTCTTAACCAGATCATGTCAGGGATTAGACTGCTGATTAATGCCATTACAGCTCTGAGGACATTACCATGGTCTCCTTGTGTGTAGTTGTGTGTCCTTTTGATTTTAAAGCCACTTAGTCTCAAAGACAAATCAGTTTTTCTGTTTCACTTTTGGCTCACCTTCTCAGAGTCTGACCTATAATCAGTCAAGTCATGTTAGCAACAGTAGAGTAATTGCTTATCCCTGAATTAGTACTGATTGCCTCAGCTTGGACTAATCAATTTAACACATTTTTTCTGCATACTGACCTAAGTGGTTCTCTTTTGGTATTTTTGTGAAGCCAGATGCAGATTATAAAGGGATATGTTGCTTGACAACAAAATCCCCATATTCTAAACTACATGTAACATATTTTCATGTGTAATCTTTGTTAAATGAACAATAATTTCTCAATTTTGGCTCTTGCCAGTTTTCTTCTTACTGTGACTGTGTGCATTTAGCCCAAACATGGTATTTCACATTTTCTTTTTGGAAATAATGTCCTTCGGGACCACACTCTAGTAAATCAATTATTTCATATTCATTCACCTCCGACAGACAGATCACAGTTAAGTATTTCACTAGCTACCCTGTTGGCTGATAAACTCCTCTCACAGGCTCATCATGCTGGCCTTCCATCTTTCCTAACACGACTGCCAAAACAGGCACATATTTAGGAAGTCCCAAAAAGAGATGCCAACTATGGATATGTTCATTTTTCTGAAACCTTTGTAACCCCACGTCCCTGACACAAAAAGCAGCACATTTGATACCGTTTGAAAATATACAGAATAATCCATATCTGTCAGCATTTTAGTTTTACTCAGAACACCTAGTGCTCTACTTGCCAAGTCTGCTAGATTTGATGTAGCATGTATAAAGGACATCCTTTCATCCTTTCAAAAAAACAAGACTCAGGTTGTTGTCATCCTGTGTAAAACGGTGTGTGTGCCTGTGGGTATACTGCACATGTGCAGTGCAGATTTAATGCTGCATTCTAGTTTTCCATTTTACATCCTGGCAAGTTTATTACTTGTAGATTTGTGTATTTGAGAAAATACCTCTATATCTCTGGTATCTCTGTCTCTCACAAACACACACACGCACACACACACATAAAATAAATACTGGATACATTAACAGTTCACTCGATTCTGCTGTCCCCAGCTTCTTGCAATTGGAGTTGTATAACTGCAACAGACTTAGAATTTGTAATTACAGTTTTTTTTACATACGTTTTTTTTTTTTTTATTAAAATAATCCTCTTAGCCAGTCAGGCACAGCTGAAAAATATTAATGTGAGAGGGATGATCAGCTAAAGTGTGCTGCAGAATGCACAGACCTGGCAAGAAGAAAGCAGTAATAATAACAGTAATGATGACAGTTAGTCTTAATGTGGGGATATCCTCCATCTCTTTGGCAGAGTTACACAGGGACTGGTCATAATTGTTAACTGGACTGTTTTTAGCTGTGCTAGCAGTGTGGCTCTCAGACGTTTGTGGCAGGGTAAAGATCTAAAGTCACTGGATGCTGTAAATTGACTTTGTGAAACATACAAGAGAATTGTTTGCGCTAAAACTTTAAGTTATACCAGTTTTTTTCCCCTAGAACAAGCCAATGTTACTCTTTCTTTAAAATATAAACTACTGCTCATACACACACACACACACACTCACACTCACAGTCACACATTGTTAACTGCACCTAAAATCAATGGGTAGTCATGAATCAAATGCCCTGAAAATCTCCTGCTTCTCAATTCTGAATTAATCAGCATCGATTCCATCTGTGACTTGGGAGAAGACAAACCCAGGTGATGCTGCAAATGAAATTCATCTCAGTCTTTCAGCAGTTTTCAGCAGGAATTGTGGGACCCAAGAAAGCACCAGTAAGCCAAGGCTAAAACGTCCTGAGCAGTGAATTCATTCTACTGTTCAGTATATCTGACAATTTATTATTCAAACAGTCATATCTGCTCTGACAGGCCGACTCCAAACTCTGTACGTGGTGCAGAACACTGAGGACTTAAAATTCAGTATGGAGAATTAATCAAAATGCAAATCAATTTCAAATCAAGCATTGCAAATACAATTAAATCAGATGATGGGTCTTGATGATCACTGGTGGATGGATAGCAGACTGTGCTTTCTATGGTACCCAGTACAATGTTTATTATATTTTTTAGTAATAGCTTGTTTTACTGTTTTATTTAAGATTTTAAGACTTTTTGACATTCATATATTTTTGACTTGTTAATCAGCACTGTCATCTTGGTTCCCATTATGTACAACAGAACAAGTGTTGCCATTGTCTCCAGCAGTCTCAAAGGTCAATACCTGTTGTTCTTTACTGTGAAATATTTCACAGCTCTAACTGAGCACGAACGCCTCTCACTGAGCACTTATAATAATGACATTTTTAGCAGCAGTGCTTATTATTTATGCCAAAGCACTCAGGCTTGACACTTGCATGGGGCAGTTGTGGTGCACACTCACAACAAAGTCTCCATAAACAGGGATGGACTAGGAATGAAAAAGTGCACTTTTTGACTGTCATACACCACCACCCACGCAACCCACACCTCACTTCATGTGAACAAGATTAATGAACAATTATATAAGACTAAGTTTTACAACAGGTGTGAAGTAGAACAAGAAGAACTGAGAATTATTCATCCATAAATATCCTGAAACTAAGATAAAAATAGCTATAAATGATTAACTTACAGAAAATGCTGGCGTTTGGCGGTTTGAAAAGATAAGGACAGCACTGAGTTCTACCAAACTGAGGAAGAGGAAGGAAAAAAAAATGTCAAAAGCGTGGCAAACTAAAACATTACACACAACAACCACTAGGTGGCCACACTGAGTCCAGGAGGTCCTTGATTCATATAAAATTAATTACAACAGGACAATACAGACAATTCATTGTTCATTGAATCCTTAAAATCCTTCCTGCAGGAAAAACTGTCCACATTAGTCTTCAAACTGTCCAGTAAGCAACAACAATTGATAGAAAATAATGAGTTCTACACTTGGAAAGTTTTTTAAATATCGAGCCTGGTTAGTCAGTTCATGAAAAGTGACACTAAGGATTGTTTCGGCTTCAGGAATTCAACTTATGAGGTTGAATGCATTTCACCAAATGTTGCTGATATAGCTAAACAGGCAGCTAGCTTACGCTCCACCTGATGAACCTGAACAGCAGAACTGGTCTCACTGGGCTGAGACAACTGACTGGTATCTGTTTGTTAATTTAAAACATTTGGCTGTGTCAGACTTGGATTTCAACCATGTCTCTCTTATCTTTGAAGCACCGCTGTTATATTATGCAACACTACACTCACTCCCCAAGATGGTCATTTTGTATATCTCTTAATGAGTTTGAATGCACAGCTATTTGTGGTGTCACTCCAGTGGAAAGCAAAACAACAGAAAAGTATTAAATGTTCTTTTGCTCTTGTACAAATACAGAATAGGTTGAGCCAACTAATTATGCACTGAGCATGTCAAAGGACAGCTGACATGGCAAGTTGGTCCAATTATAAAAGTAGTAATGGGAACCAATTTGCTGAAATCTGGCTGTAAGTGCCTGACCGTGGCAGGCCCACGCTGCACTGGGCAGATGGGTAAACTGTTGTTTGTCAAAAAAATAGAATAGGATATTAACCTATTCAATCCAATGTGTAATTAGTGAGCTTTACTCATGTAAAGAACATCTTAGAGGGACCAAAGCTCATTATTTCCCCTGCTACCATTCTTTATACCTCATTATGCAGATCACCTCCATACTTGATATGACATCATATTATCTTATCTTGCCTTTGGCGTCCAATCCTCCAATCACTTTCCACCCCCTCACAGTCTTGTTTCTGCTGACCTCCACTGGTTTTACTTGCCACACTGATGTACACAGGTACTCCAGGACCCTGCTGCATCACTGCTGGGTGGTGAACAGTAAAGCTGTGACTTGACACTTTCAATCAGGGATAACAGTGAAGCACAGCTCTATAACCTGAATACACCTTTGACCTGGTGCATGACTCTGCCTCACAACTTTTATCCTGCGTGAATGTTTATTACATAATGACATCAACAATATGCTTCCATGCTTTTAGTACATTTCTCTTCCACTGTCACCACATGTCCTCAAAGCATCCACAGCCTGGTGGGCACGTCCTCTGTGTTAAAGCCAGGAGACAGTTGAGCTCATGCCCAAAGACAGACTCCTTCTCCTGAGCTGAGCTTATGTGTTTCGCCCTGAGCTAAACACTATATAGTCTCCCTCTGATCTATTATTCAGGAAAGGAGACAGAGACAAAGAGACAGAAACAGCAGCAGGCAGAGGTTTTAATGGGCTGGAGCTCCAGAGTGCTCCAGGGCAGGCCCCCTCCTGTCACAGGACTCCTCCAGGCCTGGTGCCCAGAGCTGGGCTGACCGATGGAAGACGTGCCATTGATCCACAGAACCTTCATGTTCCATTATTCAAGTCCTCACGTTGTGTTAGAGCACCTTGAGTGGTCATGGGGACAAATTTTACCCATTAAAAAGCTCTTAGCTTTAGTTTTAGAAACAATAAACAGACTAAGCAGAGTGATTGCTGCCGTTGCACAGAAATAACATACATGAAGAGGCTGGTATTATCCTTTAAAGCAGCAATGACTGCTAGAATATTTATTTATGAATAATAATTTCACACCAACAAATGCCTGAAAGTGAAGTGAAAACAATGTCATAATGTGAAATGTGTCACGCATCACATTGAACCTACAGAGTACAAATGGATCTCAGATCACTATGCAGGCAATAGAGACTTTACTTAATTCCTGCGTTACCTTCAAAGTCTGAAACTCGATCAGAGAACGCATTACCAAGCACTGAAGAGTAAAATACTTTATTCATATTATTATATACCACATATAAGTTCATTCATTCATTTTCCATACCCACTCATCCTGACCACAGAGTTGTAGGGGGTGCTGGAGCCTATCTCAGGTATCTCAGGCGAGAGGCGGTGCACCCTGGACTGGACGAGTCAGTGACAGGATCACATGTAAGTTACGATGTATACATCATTTTTTGTTCCAGTTATACAAAATGTATCTATCTATATATCTATCTATGTTCCTTATGGTGAACAAAACAGGCAAAGATACCATCAGATGATAATATTAATACTAATGTAACTTATTTGTGTATTTTTATGTTTCTTTTTCTTTTCTTTTTTTTAATGTTCTCTCTGTTGTGCGTGTGTACATTTGTATATATAATGTAGGTATTATATTCTATCCATGCTATAAAGAGCATTATGTGAATGTTTAGCTGATGGAATTGTATTATTAAATGCAGATGCTGCTGACTTATTCTGCTGTAAAAGTAAGCTATAAAGTCTGAAATGAGTTTTCTGACTTTTTTCACTTGGCTGTGTAACTCTCTGCCCTCCCTGTCCATGAAATACAGCCACAAGATGGCTGTTCCACGGTCACCTTTACAGTGGTCACTGCCTGCGGCTCCACTCCTCGCTGCTCTCTTCTCATCACTTCTGCAGTAGTTCTGAATATAATGACAGATTCATGTGTCAAACCTGGGAAGGAGACCAATATGAGCTCCTGTGTGTTCACTCTGCTTAAAATTTTTGCTGCCAAATGCAACAATCCACAATAACTTCAATACCAGAGAGGGGTTTCTGGGCTTCAAGGTATGCTCAAACTTGCAGACTGTGTAGAACGTAGAAGTACAAAGACGGACCAGACTTTTTCTCTTTACAATTAAAGGAAGTTTTTGCATGGTCAGCAGTTTTGTGCATCCCTCTAAGAGTGTAGACCTCATCTCTAAATTATACCCTTGTTTTTTTTCAGTCTTTTAACCGGAAATCATCTATATTTACATTAGTGCTGACCATTTGCCAAAGCAAACTCTTTAATTTGCCATTGGTTTTAGTTTAAATTATTATAATATGAAAATGCAGATAGTGGAATAATTTAAAGTAAAGTGAGTAATTTAAAAAAAATGGTAATTGGAAATAGCTTGTACCTGAAAAGATTAGGATTAGGAGTTGTAGTAGTACTAGTTCCTGCTGTGCTCTCTTGGTACAGTGTTCCCTCAACCCCCATCTCTCTGCTCACAGAGAGCCAAATGAAGGGGAACTGTGAAATCATTGTCAGTGGAGCTCTGCGAGGTTCTTGGCCATGTAAGTACTGGTTGCTGAATATAACCAAGGGACGGTCACAGGTTGAGAAGAAGGATGAGCTGGTGGCCTAAGACCTCCCTCGTATTCAAGCACCACAGCAAACACATGACGAAAAAATAGACTGGTTATCTGTTCATATTGTGTCCACCACTTCTTAATTCCCAGATTTGCTCGGAGTCCCAGAGAAATATCAGGAACTTCCAGGAGACTTCAGTAAGACTAAGACAGCCTTCTCGCCACCCAATTGACACATTCAATTCAACACATTGACACACGCTTAGTGTCCATTATGAATATCTCATCACACCATTTAGACTCACCAATGCTCCTGCTGTATTTCAAGTTTTGGTTAACTATGTGCTCTGGGATATGTTCAGTATCAGTGTGTTTGTATATTTGTATGATTTTTCCAAGCTAACATATTCAACATGTTCACCATGGGACATGGTGCGTGTACATTGAACCTTCCTGTGTGGAGTTTGCATGTTCTTACAGAGCCTGTGTGGATTTCCTCTGGGTGATGTGGTTTCCTCCCACAATCCATACAGGTTAGATTGTTGAAGGTGCAATTGGCCTCATGTCCAATGTCAACTGGGAACAGCCCCCAGGACTAGTGAAAGAGATCCTCATCAATAAATACCAAATAAAAATACTGAGGCAGATAAAAAAACATAGATACAATTATTTCTCCCTGTATTAGAAAAGTCTAACTAAAATTGGAAACAAAACTAAAATTTCTGAGCATTCACTTCTCTTCATGTGAATGCTAAATGTTGAGGCTGAATTGCTGGCTATGCTAGCTGAACTTCTGAGGTGAAGGAATATGAAGAATTGGCAAACTGGGAAAGGATGCAAATTATCGCGTAAGCATTAAAAGCAGCTGTGAAAGGAGTTATTTTTGGAGGAAGAATTCTCCCCAAACTATGAAATATTTTAGAAAATATTTGCCTCCTGGGACTTTATAATCTGTAAAGTATGTGACATTCTCTGTTCTTCGGTCTCCCCAGCATGGATGAGAAAAACATGGATGACAGAAATCAACAACAAAATATCACAGTGTACAAAAATTGATTTCAGAAAAGCAGATTGTAGAACAAAGGTGAAGATGGTGGAGGGGCTGGAGTGTAGATCTCAATGTGGCTGTGTTCACTTGTGGTCTCTATAAGGCTGCTACCGTATTTTTCGGACTATAAGGCGCACTTAAAATCCTTAAATTTTCTCAAAAATCGACAGTGTGCCTTATGTATGAATTCTGGTTGTGCTTACTGACCTTGAACTGATTTTATGTGGTACACGGTGCTCAAAAACCTGTCAAAATGTTTTAGTACGACTTTGGTAAGCTACGAAGCTGCGCTGCTTGATGGATTGTTGGAGCATTACGGCCACCGTAGTAAGGAGCCTCGCGGAGTGATACGTACTGTGTGCTGTGTGTAATGTGCCTTATAGTCCGGTGCGCCTTATATATGAAAAAAGATCGAAAATAGACCATTCATTGACAGTGCGCCTTATAATCCAGTGCAGAAAATACGGTACTTTGCATTCTGTTACGCAAAGTATAATCTGACAAACGCCTTTTCTCCTCCTGAGGCAGGGTTGGGAGGCCAGGGCTCCATCTGTCCAGACTTCCATTTGTTGTTTGCCCCACTGACTGTTACCAAAAGGACCCTCACTGATGGTGCATTCCCACCCCTCACTACAGTCCTGCTCAGAGGGTCTGGCCTTGAATAAAAGCCTAAATCCTTCATGGCCTCCTTTTCCCCTTCTAAGGTCACTGACCCTTCAGCAGCCCACCTCAGTTTCCTTCTTTTCATGAGGGTCCCACACTCCACGTCTCTCCTCACAAAGCAGTGAGTCTGCTCGGCAGTCTGCCTGATCTGCCTGGTTTTGACTCGTGCCTGTTTTTCAGATTCGATGCTGTGAATGATTACACAGTCAGGCAGGGAGCTTTACCTCCAAACTTCTCTGTTCTGTGGTAACTTTGATGTACACTAAGTGATCCTGGCAGATGTATCCGTTCAGAGCTGTTTATCACACAAATGTGTTTGTTGTTGTTTGAGCAGACAAGAGTTCTGTTGTCAACTGAAAGGCTCCGTCTGATCTCTCCGTGGCAGTCGCACTGTATCCTCTTCTATTTCTGTTTGGGCAGACTTAATGATGCAACATGCAGACCAACTGGGCGACAGTGTTCAGAACAAGTTGTCTGCTTAACACACATACAAAAACAAACACGATCCATGTGCACGAGTGAGCAAGCAGCACACACAGACAGAGAAATGAAATAACACAGACACTCACACTGACTAATGGTATTTACAGAGAGAGATGTAATAAATCTTCCTACTGCCTCTGCCACCTGCTTTTTTTTACTGCAGAGGCACTGCTGCTGGCATAAATTAATGATCTGGCTGAGAGTTAGTCCTCTCTGAAGACCTGAGGGAGGCCAAGGGAGACACAAGGAGAAAGGAGGGGAGAGAAGGTAAGGAATGATGGAGAGATGGGATGAGCGGAGACAAACAGCGAGGAGGGCTACATGTGAGAGAAACTAGATCTGAAAGGACGGACATGAAGAAAAAGGGCATGTAGTCTTGACAGTAAGGTCTGGATGTGTAAGCTCAGCAAATGATATGTAATAATGATCATTTTACATTTTCTGTTTACTGTAATAAAAGTAAATAGAGCAGACAAAGAGACAAGCAAAGCATGACAAGGGACATGGCCAACACACAGAAGGCCCCTGAGTGTGTGTGTGTGTGTGTGTGAATAGTGGAAACACTCATGTTGTTTTTGAATGGTCATGTGTACGCTGATGTTCCTTCAATATTACATTGCCAGTGCTTCTCTGTGATTGCTGCACACATAACCAACTAAAGAACTTTGACTTTGTGTAACATCACCAAGTGGAGAACTGTTGTCAGATTGTTTTTTGCGTAAAAATGGTTTTGGGAAAATTGGAATAATTATGTCCGCTCAGGCCTTTACGAGAGGTCTGGACAGTGGAAGCGTGTACTGTACATCCCTCAGATCCTCCAGGAAGAGGTCTGTGCACTAAGGCTTTTTAAGGCTGTATCATTAATCTTTTAAAGGCATCTGTTTGAAGCCTCTATTGTCATTACTAAGCACAAACGTGCCTTGTGAGATTTAAAACTCTAAAAAGGCTTCCCACATCACAAGTATGTAAGTAATCAGAGGTCGCGACAGCGCTGTTAAACATCCAATAATCACCTACTGATACTGAAGAAGAAGAATGTGCTCTCAATTAGTTTCAGTATAAATGGGCCTGATTATCTCATGTTAAACACTTTTATTTAGATACTTCGCTTTGCATGAGAACATCAAATAAGAAAGTAATATGCTCGTACAAACAACTGTGCTAGCCTTGCTTCAAAGCAAATTAGCTCAGCTCATGCATATAAATGTACATTGTCATCCTGTGATGCATTATCCTGCAGGGGAGAGCTGACACGGGCTTTTAAAATAGGATATGTCAACAAGGCTGTGTGTGTTCATGTTGAGTACACACAAAGAATATTTGCGAGGCTTGATTTTCCCCTCGATGGTTGTGGAAAATGATTAAAAAACGGGTCCTGATCATGTCTCCAGTGCTGTTGCTGTAATTGACGCTATAGCAAATCACTCAAACTACGAGTTTAACTTTTTTTTGTTGTTGTTGTTCTTGGGTTTAAAACTTTAAATGCATTGTGATGTTTGTGTTCACTCAGGGAAAAGTTTGTAATGTAATTGAACATATAGCTCGCTGACATAGAAATTAACACTGTGCAAATTTCACACTTAGGCTTAGTTCACATGTTCCATGGGTATTTTTTAATAAACTTTCCCCTTTTTGCCACAGGCAAACTGCATTTTAGATCACTAAAGATAGGCCTTTTTGAAAACTCCTTGCAGTATGATGTTTTTTAGCAACATTATTTTCAGCATTGACACATAGACATGGAAATGATCTAAAACAGAGCTCTTGAGGAACGATGACATCTTTACCTCAGTTCAGGCATTCTGCAAGTTGCAAGTTTCTACCTCCAAAGGCTGACAAGCTCACTAAACATGCTCAGAATATTCTTTTGTGGTATTTAACATATCAATGATCAAGACACCTACTGGTTTGATTATTTGGAATTTGAGCTTGAGATTTTTTTTAAATGATGTTTTTTTTAAGCAAAGGAGACAAATGTCTGTGTGGATTAGGCCTGAGAATCAAGTTACATTTTTGAGAGGTTTTAACTCTTCTTAAATGAGTTTAGGTGCCTACAGGAAGCTCTAGAACTGATGGAGCAAGTGCAGCAAAACAACATCAAACTAAATAAGTGAAAAGACCAAGTAGAGCATGAGAAATCATCCACATTAATATTCCATGCATTGCAGCTGAATTGCTTCATTTAAGAACATTTTCAGCTTGATTTATTATAGTTAAAAATGATGTTTTATTTGTTGTACGTTTGCTCACCTCAAACAGCCACTGCACTAACTGTAAACTAGCTGGGCAGCTCACAATGCAAATGTCTGATCTTAAAACAGAAAATCCAATTCTTTCTGTCCTCCCAAGCCCCTGGAGTAATAAGCTGATGAATGCAAGTCTTCAACCAGAGCAAATACACATCTGTTTGCACCAGTGCGCTGAATCTGTCCATGTTCCTCTGATACCTTCAAAGATGCATTGGAAAACACAGTACTTCCTTGGTTATGCAGAAACAGTCACAAGCCCACTGAAAGTTGGTGCCCTTGCATGCTAACTTTCATTACTCACACCTTTGACTTTACATGCAATTGTGCCAATTTGATTCATTATCCCAGTTTCCTTATGTCATGAGTGATTATGTCAGAATACACCAGTAAAAGCAAAAATGAAATATTCTGAGACAGTACTACTAATTGTTTCAGAGAGTGGTATGTTGCTTCTTTAACCAATTCTTGCTCCTTGCTACGCTTGAACTCACTTCAGTGGTGCCTCATCAAGATGCAGTGGCAAAAGCAAAGACAGTGTCAACACCTCAGCAAAGCACAGACAGTGGGAGGAGAGCAGACTTAGTTCTGCTTGGATCTGGAATAATGCTGCTCTGACATGTATGTTGGAAATGTTTCAATCAGGAAACACGTAATGGAAGGAGAGCTTAAAAAAATCATTTAAATACTTCACACGAGTGCCTGTACTAAATGTAACCGGGTGGTTAAAATATAAACATGAAGTTGCAAGATGCAAGAAACAAAACCTTTGTAACTACAATTTTCAGTTGTAGCAGAGCTGTTGTTTATTCTGACTCCGGACAGCAGGGGGCTTAGTTTTACTGTTTCATTAAGTAATGGGCCTGCACATAGGTCAGAGGGCACTGGGAAAAAAAGCAGGAAGTACAACACTATGCGCTATTTTACCGGGAGCGGCTGCTTTTTCTAACGGTGAGATTGTTTGTTTGCATGTATTAATATGTTTAAGAATTATGTCACTCAGTAGAGCGATATGCTGGTTCATTGTCTGGTTTACTCATTGAAATCCTCCAATTGTATGCATTTGTTGAGTGTAGGATTGCCGATGCTTGAGGATTGAAAACATGAGGGCCACGGAAGCACGTTGTCTGTGAATTAGTGTGGCACCCAAACGCCACTTACAGCAGGAGCGTGTAGTAATGAGAAGTGTTTTTTTATAAAAAAATAATTTTATTGGTTACAAGGAGAAGAGCACGAGCATTGAATAAACGAAGCGTCACTCATTAACATTAACAGCAAGCAATCTGTGCGGCCACTAGTTGGCGCCAGCCGCGGCTCGCACGTTACACATGGAGCACATGAACAGTCTATGCTCACTGTCTCAGCGACTCAGGGGTGGACAAAACAAACAAATCCACACTAACAACCAAAAAGAAAGAGAGAAAAAGAAAGCCCGATCCTTCTGCAACTGCCAACAACTCGCCGCCGGCACACCCCGCTCCTCGACTCCGCGGCCTGACCCGTCTTTCCGCAGCACACACGCTGCCCCCAAATCACTTCTCCCCGCCGTACCTGCCACCCACGCTGGGGACAAAGACCAAAAATGATTCTCCCAACCTGCCAACAGGTGCCCCCTATAACCCATCAGGGGTGTGTCCCCGATTATCCATCCGACCTAACCCACTGCCCCACAACGGTGGTTCCACCTGGCTACATCAGGTATAAAACTGTTTAATTAATATTCCCGAATTGTTGCTGTATAATTTTTCAACCTTGTTTAAAACATGTAACAATATGGACATATCTTTGTAAAACCACCGTATAGTGATCATACAGGGCAGTGTTCTGAATGTGTTTTTTTGTCTTGTTTCTAGAGGAGGCCACTGTCGTATTTGAGGTATTAGTACTGTATTAGTGGAATAATTTTATTTTATTTACATATATTTTTCTTCTTTATTTGGGATCAGTGACCAACTTTGGTCTATTGATTTCATTTATTTTTATTGAAACATAACAGAAAGACAATTAAAGTTCCCACTAAATAGTATTTGAAGTTGTGTGTGTCATTTATCTCGGCTTCATAAAGGTAGTTGATGAAACCAAAGTGTGACCATTTTAATTGGGTATTCATGAAATTGGCTGCACAGAAATAACCCCCTAAATGAGTGGAGACATTGCTAGTGGTAAAGGGGTGGAGATCATCTGGTGAAGATCTGGATGGATGAAATGTTGAGTAGGATTGATGCGCTCAGTGGAAGGACCCATGAACATCGGTTATGTTGAAAACTGGACATGAATCATGAAAGATCACATTGATCTAACACTGAAACAACAGCTGACTGCAGCAGAAGAGGAGAAGGTGATTGGTTCATAGAAGTTGTGGCTAAATCTCATTAATTTAACTTACAGAGTGAACACCCTCAGTGAGGTGAGTTGGATTAGTGGGAAAAAGAAAGAAGAGAGAAATGTAACTTTGAGCTATTAAAGCTTCATTTGATGACAAAAAGTAAGAGAGGAAAGGTGAGGCCTCATAAAGGGAAAGTGAAAGACAGAAAGGACAGAAAAGATAAAGATAAGATAAGTAGAGAAAAGAGATTACATGCAACATCCACAGGAGGAGAGGAGAGAGCTTGAATAGCAATCACGCAGGCGAGCGAGTCGTCTCCTTGAAAGTTAAACATCAACAAACCTGGAGGAGAGAAGGCAGTGAATGTAAGAACACCTAAATGCTCCTTGGTAATACTGAGTTTGCAGGTTCCCTTCAACAGTCTGCTGTGTGTGACACACATCGCAGAACCATGTGGCCACACACACTCTGTGTCAAGGGTAAGGAAAGCAAAACAGCCGAACAAAAAGCTGCATGAATCAAAACCAGACGCAGCTGCACGTGAACGTGAACACGGAGCAGCACACTAATCTCTAATCAATCAGAGGGCTGGGCGACAGCTGGTGGGGCCGTGACAGATCAGAGAACAGGCTGAGCAGCTGCTACAATATAACCAATCACTGATCATCTCCCCCTCCCTCTCTCTCTGTTTGTGCTTGGTTTACCCTTGATACCTTTTCTGGAAACATGTGCAGCTGCACAAATTAGAATTCATCAAGTTGTTTTGTTTTGTTTTGTTTTGACGCAGCATCCTGTGAAGACAAACAAGAGATCCATCGTGTTTCCTGTGCGAGGCCGGCCATGTGCATTTGTTAGTTGTGTTGTTGTTAGTGACACACCCCAGCACGATGAAATCATCAGACTGAGACCTGGGCTAATACCCAAAACTAAATTTATATGATAACTGTTACAATGTGCATATTTTTGAAAAATGTGGATGGTGTTGTTTTGGCAGACTTTATTTGTAAAGCTAGAGTGCTTTTGGGTGAAAACCTAGTCCAGCGAAGCGTAATTTTCATGACTCTGACTATAGTAAAAACTGAAAGCAAAAACACTTTCCACAGTATTTGCATGCCAACTACAGTGTGGTTAAATTAGCGATATAATATGGTTGTGGTTAATAGAATATGGTATGATTAAGAGCAGACAACTGTAAGTTTAGATTAAGCACAGAGAAAGACTGTGGTTACCTCTTATATGAATGAATGAATCACAATTTAATGAAATGAAACAGTGAATTTTAAATGCATATCTGTGATGCAAACTCCAGTCTTCTGCATGATATACTACACATCCTTGCACCTCCCTGACCTCTACTCTCTTGCTAATAAGCCTAACTATGATTGATGAATAGCTATCAATGGTTGTGCTGCTTATCAAGAGTGTCAGCTGTTAGAGATAGATAATATATGTATGTAAACTGGGCCAAATCTGAACACTGTTGCATTTTTCTAATTTTTCCCTTTCTGTTTTAGAGTTGAGCTTCAGCTGCTCTCTCTCTCCAGGTCTACTGTATATCCCCAAAATGACAATGTGCTCAGTTCAAAGCTGCACTGAGATGATTAGACACTTCTGCAGTCTGAATCATCATTACTCTCAGCAATTATGTGACGTCCTCCAGGAACCCTCCTGTCATCACAGAGTCTAATTAAATTGGTCAGAAGATTTATGGAGTTTGTGCTCCTGTTATGGCCTGCAATGTAAATGGAAGAATTACAGCCCTCTGACTTCCAAACTGTACCTGTGTGTTTTTGTGTGCCTTTTGGTTGTGCTTGTCAGCAGTTATCTTCTTCTATCTCATCTGCTTGTTAGGCAGCTAATTTCCCTCTCAAAGCAAATTCTGCCCCAGCCTATCAGGCCTAACTATCATTGACTGTGTTTGTGTTTTCCTTTATAGCACCAACACCGAGGTAATTTATTCATCATGCTCTTTGACATTTTATTTCATTCTTGTTCTTGTCCAGAGAGAAATACCCAGGCACTCTGGTCACAGGGATTCTAACAAACCCCAGTGCTGTCTGCAGGCGATGTACTGAAAAGCTAATTGAACTGATAGATGTGGAGGAGAAGCACTGATGGGGTTGCGTCATTCTATTTGAGCTTCCAACTTTCTTTTCAAATTTTACAGAGATACAGAGAAATTGGATACATTGCACAGATCAGAGAGTACACAACTAATGAAAAGCAGTAAAATACCCAGGAGAGAGCCCTGGATATTCACAGGGGCACTGGAAAGATGCCAGACCACAGTGCAATGCCCCTGTGTGCTAGGTCTGCTGTGCAGTTTGGGAGGTAGTTTAGCAAAGGCACCCACAGCTTATCAAAAACTCTCATTCCCCTTCAGTACTGAGTTCAAGCACTCCATTGGCTAAACTTTGCATCTTCTTGCTAATACGAAAGGCTCGTTTAAATGTTTGTTCTGTGCACAAACCCTCCCTCTCTTTTGGCAGATTTAGCGCCTTAACATTGAGACATGTTTTTTATTCTCTGTGCCAGATTAATTTAGAGAGTTTTCAATATCAGAGAAAACCGACTTGTTAATCCTTGTTGAGGGAGCATTTGCAGCAGGAATATCAACCTTATGAGGACAGTTAATCGACTGACTCTACCCATCAAGGAAAGAGGGAGGTCAATCCACAAAAGCAAAATACATAACATTGATTACTGAAACTGGAAGATATTTCAGCACCCAAATATATAAAAGCAGCTTCTGACCATTTTAAAGGAAAATTGTCTCAGGACCTTTTGTCCCCAAAGTTCTATAGCCTGAAAAACTGTCAGAGGCATTTGGAGCTGTGACAAGAGCAGGGACTGAAGTTTCGAGCTTAGTTAGGAAGAGAATGACATCAACAACATATAGTGCCTGTTTATGAACTATTCCACCAAGACCCACAGCAAATATATCATCTGTACCCACAATGACCTCTGAAATTGGTTCTATTGCCAGTGAGAATAATAGAGGGAACAAGGGACAGCCTCGGCTTTTGCCTCGTCCCAGATGAAAGGCCTCTGAGGCCCAGGCACTGACCAACAGTCTCGCCACCAGGGTGCCATCAAGCAACCTCACCCACTTAATAAACCCAGGCTCCGGTCCAAACCTCTGAAGAACTTCAAAGAGATAATCAAATTCCACCCTGTCAAAAGCTTTAGCTGCATTGAGAGCTACACAGAGGATCCTTTCTGGACTGGAGTGTGCGTATTGTAACACATTAAGAAGGCGCTGCACATTTGTGTGTGAAACCTGTTCCTAATGAATCCCGTTTGATCAGGTTCGATCAGGGCTGGAAGATAAGTCTCCAATCTCCCAGCAAGGAGCTGTGATATCAATTTTCAATCCACTCCAAACAGACTGATCGGTCTGGAGGATGAACAGCAGTCTGAAGGTTTATCCCTCTTTAGAATGAGAAGAATGTTCGCCAGGTTCAAATGACTTGACTACAACAAAAACTACCCCTGCTGCCATCTGATAGGCTGAAATTATAACCTGCCATCAGCACCATTAAAACATTCTGAAGAGTGCACTTTAAAAAAAAAAATCATAAATTAACCATATGTTTGGTTTTAAAAAAGTTCATTCCCATGCCATCTTTTAATGAAGGAATCATGTTAGAGGCCTGCTTTTTGCCAGAAGCCTGCCTTGCCTAGTCTGTGAAGTGAAAGACAGCTGTGTCGGCTTTTGTTTGGGATCATCGAGGGAAGAGCAGATCTGGCATAAGAGCTCTAGTTGTTGTCTGAGTGCTTTTTTCATTGAAATGTATGAAATAATCACTCCCATAGTGTGGATGCTAAATCTTATCAGTGACAGAAAAAAAATGCTTCTCCTCCAAGAGAGATAAATATGTGCATAGCAGGTCTGACAGAACCATTGCATTTATAGTACATCTTCTGAGCGGGTCTAAAGCTTGTCTTTACGTGAGAAAATTCAAATCTTGAAAATTATTTGTGAGGGTGGGAGAAAAAAGGTGAAGGCCCTCAATTATGGATTCAAAGCCCTCAAATAAATTGTCAAATAAACTCAAATCATTGCAAAGGTCCCGGGGGCTTTGGTCCCAGTGTGGGTCTAAACATGAGTTTAGGCCTCCCTCAAAAAAAAGAGTGAAATATTACAATGTGTTGGAGGAGTATTAGCATCCTAGAGTAAGCCTTTCCCCATATGAGTAGCCTGAGATTAGGACATATCTCCTTGAGGAGCTTGTATTCATTTTTCTAATGTAAAGGCAGCCTTTTATGTATCTGGGTCACCACCATGTTGTCCCACTTATCTACCTGCTCAGCCATCACTGCCTGCTTAGTCCCAGTCTCAGCAAGTTCAAGTTCAAAAGCACTGACCTGATACTCCACTGTGGAAACTTGCTGCTTTGCTTCAGTGACGTGTTTGGACGGGTGGCTGTGAGTTTTCTCCAAGACTTTCATACAAAGAGAGGCATGGTAATGTCTGAGAGAGGCCCCAGGATGGCTGATGGTCTAGTAGGAGAAGGCGGGAGAGAGAGAAGATGGTTGGGAAGGTGCACAAGTTGTTGGCTTGTTGGGAACAAAATCAGCACAGAGTGATTGTCGTGGTTAACAATAAGTTTGCAAATTAGACATCAGTAGTCTGGGTAGTGTTAACATTAAGATTATTCCAGGGACAAAGTCATGATAGGAATGGACCCTTAAGCGTTCTGACTTCTTTTTAAGTCTGGGGAGAGACAGGATCCAGCACTCTGAGAACAGAGAACACAGAACACAGGATGGGATGTAACATTGACAGCTACATTTGGTAGGACTGAGGAGAGTGTGGACTGGAAGTACAATGCCCAGGTCCCTCCATCTCTCTCTTCACTGTGTCCCAACTCACCTCTAAAAGCCCCTCTATACATTTTTACTCAGACTGATTCTTTCTTTTTGCTCATTTTTTCTTCATGACTCTTTTTCTGTTTACTTGTCTTTGTCATATAAACTGCAGTTTTCTCACCGCTTGTTTGTTCAGGGGTTGTTTCTTCACTATTTCCTTCTGATGATGCTCCATCAGATACTCTGCTTTCATTGGCTGTTTTGATTCAGGCATGGTGGATTGTTGTCCAGTGAATTTAGACACAGCAGGTGGAGCCAGAGGAGTCTGATTTTATCACAGATGATCTGTCTCATGTATTATTGTCAGGACAGAGTGACAGTTTTAACAAATATGAATAAAAGTCATTTTTGAAATATGTTACCTACTTCTGCTTTAATAAGATCAAACACACAGTGAGCCCATTTGTAATTGTTTAAGTCACTAGTCTCTATTGTCTTTTGGAAGAAATGCCTTTAAAAACATTTTTATTCTTCTTCTTTTCATTTAATGGCAGATCTTGAAACCACTGCCACCGCCAACACTTATCTGTGTCCTCTGTGTGGGATGTAGCTGAGTATGTATGCAAAAACCACGGACTCTTCCTCTTACTGTCTCACTCCTGAATACACACACACACAGTATTACCTGACTCACTGTCATTTAGTGAAGTTTAAAATTAAAAATGATTTTCCTCCACTGTGAACCATAAGTGGAGACCAATTATCTTTTTTCCCATGAAAGAGAAAACCATCACCATTATAAAATGGAGCCTCAGCCTGAGTTCTGGAATTGCCATGCTATGAGATCACAGACTGTGTCTGAGGTCTACTCAACCTCAATTCAGGAAGTTAATTTACCACTCTGTAGCCTTTAATGGAAACATGCCATAAAGTGCGTTTGAAGGAAAATGACTCCAAAATAAGCAGGTCAAAGCAGAGAATCAAATCAAAGTGTGATTATTATTCCTTTCTAATAGATAAATACTCATATTAACATGCGTTGTAAAGCATGTTTGTTAGGATTTCACTGTAAGTGCATACTGTATGTTGGTAATGTGTCTATACATACATGATCTGAGAAGGCCATTCACAAGACTTTTTATGGATTTACTCCTGTTCAGCCATTTTATTACACAGCAGTAGTATCGCTTGCCAAATGGCAGCAGAGTGAAAAAGCTGTTGCTGGGTGGGTCTGTCTTTTAAGACATGGAGAGCAATTGGGATGTTGAGTGTTAGCATGTTTTCTGCCTGCCAGAAAACATGTGTGAGTGTTGGTCTGCGTAGGACAGTTAAGTTTTTATATGCCAAACCAAGAAAAGCATTTCTTTATCAAGCTGGCTTTGTGAATGGGGGCATTGTTATGTTAAAATAAGGACACTTTATGAACTGCTGTTGTTAGGACCACTAACAATGTTAACTCCTTCACATTTCACTCTTTCCTCTCATGCTTTTAATTCATTACACCAGGTTTCACCAGGCAAAATCTGGGCAGACTCTGCAGCTTTGGTGTTGTTAAAAATTCACTCTTGCCTAGTCGGAATGAGCATTGCATCCCTGTTAATTACTTGCACACTGTCCGTCCATGGCAAGCGTCAGTCATGAAAGGAATATTTTCAACTTTTTGATGCAAGGAGCAGAGTCAAACTGCAAGTGAAACATGGACTAGACAGTCTTAATGTGTTGGAAGGCACTTGTGGAGTGGAAGGTATGACCTTCAACCAACATGAACACAGCGAACAAAGCCTCTAAACAGAGGCAGTATGCAGAGTTTCTGTCCCTAACCTATGCCTCTCTACTTGTTTACATGCACAAATGTGTAAGAATGAGTGAGATCCCAGTACATTACAGAGCTATTCACATTTTGAGCATAAACACTGGATTGATTTAAAAACTTGAAGTGCTTGAAGTGTGCATTTGTATTATCCAGGAAAATGGAAGTATTGGCAGTTAATCAATATTTAATGACACCGATAGCGATCTGAGACAAAAAAAAAAACCTTGATCAGAACCCTGCTAGTTAAATGTAAATACAACACGAATCATAAATGTTTATGTGACGGAACAAATGTTAATTCTCTAGTTTTACATGAGAGTTCCCATCAAGAGACCTGTGCCACATTTGTGTCCGAGTGTGTGTCTGCGTGTGCGACTGTGTGTGTTAAGCCCAGCTGTTTCCTCTCAGGATGTGAACTTTCCTCCCAAGAGGGAATCTTCCTTTGTTATGCATCTCAGAGCAGTGTATGTAAATCCTGCAGTGAAGGAGAGAAAGTGACACATTCTGCTACTGCTAAAAGATTTAAATTCACAACACGTAATCTCCTCACAGCCGTGACTTCAGCATTGCATGGGCGCTTCCCCCGCTACTTTTCAACTTCTCTTTGATGTGTGGGATAGGCAAAAACATTTGTGTGTAAGCGTATGGTGTCTATGTGCATGTGATAAGCAGGCAGGGTCACAGAGGCTGCGTCTCCATGCCTGTGGTCTTACCTAAATGTCTGTCGCTTCACAGACTGTCAACTAAGCAGGAGAAATCTTCAATTGCATTTGATGGTACGCAGGCAGACCTGGCAGTGTGCTGGTGAAGGGATGTTTTTCCAGCTGTACAGTGCACATACAGCTCATCCAGTGAGCTCTGAAGGAGAAATGTCCTGATAGAAACTGCGGGTCCTGACCATGTAATGCTGTGTAAGAAATAATATGAGCAAGATAAGAAATGTCTTACTATATGGTTGTTAAAAGTTAACTGGAGATGATGGACTAAAAAGCCAGTTAGTTCTTCCTCTCTGTGGAGTGCTTTAGTTTTGAAATTTGGAGTTTCTTAATCCAGACCTGTTTCTAGTAAGCTGAAAAACAGCCCTTTCACCTCATAAACAAGCTGCTGTAGCTATAGAGTATGAGTAAAGTTAGAAAATTAAACAGTGTGTATTCATAACTCCCAGTACACACTGTCCTATTTCTAGAGTCAGGTTTTCAGTTTGTCACAGTTGGTTCAGGTTTAGCCAACAAAGGGACTTGGTTAGGTTTAGGAAAAATCATGATTTGAGTTCAAACAGAACCTTTCACAAAGTTAACCATTTATTAGAAAGCTTTAAATATCTAATTTATGAACGGGTACAAATTTTTGGTTGGTTGTTGGACTTAGACCCCTGAGTGCTTTTCTCTTCTCTGTACTCTGCCATGGCCACCTAAACTACACTAGGGATGCAGATAGCATTGTTGGACAAACCTGGTGCAAATAACATCTGCCTCAAACAAATCTGAGGTCAAGTGAGAGGTTGAGATTACCAGAGAAGCTCCAGGAAACAATAGCCACAACTAGCTTAACTCTCTCTAATGTTGCCGGTCAGGGCCCCATAAAATGAGAGCAATGCTTATATGGTGCAGGCTACTATATTTTTGTCCTCTCTTACCATCATGAGTCTGACAGTGCAACACAGCTGCACATCATTTTTAGTTTTAAAATAAGTCCAAACCATTTAAAAGCAACAGAGGATGGGGGGGGGGGGGGGGGGGGGGGGGGGGGGGGGGGGGGGGGGGGGGGGGGGGGGGGGGGGGGGGGGGGG
>JBAJHX010000002.1:17279575-17291999 GCA_037176925.1 Amniataba percoides | reverse complement strand
ATAAGTGACAGCTCCTCTGCCTGGACACACACACACACACACACACACACACACACACACACACACACACACACACAACACACACACACACACAGCCTGAGGTCATCTCACTCCAGGTTACCGATGTTTCAGAGAAAGAGTGTTCAGAGAATTGTTTACAGCAGAGGTTCATGAAAAGAAACTATCAGGCTTTCCATGGAGCTTTGTATTCTACTAATGAATGGAATAAGAGCCCCATAACAACAATAAGAACCAGCATGATTTGAGGTTTAAATAGTGGAAAACCAAATTCCATACAAAGCGTAAAACTCTATAATTATTCATTAATTAAAAGTCATTTTAAAGAATATATAGTTGCTGATTAATCTGGTATTATGAATAATGCTGTTAACAGTTAGCCTGATTCACTAATTAATACTGTGGCCTGATGTCTATCCATGTTAACCTCATACAAATAAAATATCATCAGCACCCAAATCAATTTCAGTTACAATAGAGTTTAAGGATTTCTTAATAAATGATCCTACACAAGCTTACTGGCAGTCTGAACAAAATTAACTGGTCTGTGGTATCAGGGGTGCAGGCAGGCAGGCACGAGGGGCAGATTGAGAGTCTGTCACAGATTTTAGGTTTCACGATTTGAGATACAGGTAACAGGGCTCAGGGGCTGGAAAATAGCAGCATGAAGCAACACTGACAGTCTGGTGGGAAATTAGTGGAAATGGGCCAGTAAATATACTGCAGGGCTGACAAGGGGAGGTGTAAACAGTGCAAAGTGCAAAGGAGTCAGGTGACCGGGACATGTGGGAGAGTTTGAAGTGAACTGGTGGATGGATGGAGAATGGCACTGCAGTGGCCTGGGGAAGTGTTAATGTGACTGAAGGGACAGGACAGAGAAGCAGAATGAAAAAAAAAACAGGACAGAGGCAGATGTTGATGGAAGAAATGCCATCTATTTGACAAGCCAGACACATGTTAAAGACCGTGATGAAAACAAATTGATTATGAGATGTCAGCATCTGCCTGATTCAGCTCAGCATCTGTCTCCTCAAACATTAGCTTTGCATTAATTAGAGCAGAACATTGCAATGTTCAGAAAGAGGGTTTCTTTGTTTTTCTAAATGAAAAAATCAAGATGTAAAGTATTTATATTTTAATCCTTGTCAAAGAGATGACTAGATTAGATGACTGATTCTGACTTGATATCTGCGTGATCGTGACAAATTACAGGACCTGGCTTCTATTCCTTAGTATTATATTGTTACTAAATTACAGTATGGGACAGTGCGCATGGTCATCAGTGTCATTTGAATTGGATCACCAGGTCATGTACACAAATTAGTATGAAGAAATGCATTGTTCCATAAGTAGTAAATGCATTTGAGAGTTCATCAAAATACATTTTTGAGACTTTACATGTTAGAAGATTTGTGCGTTGATCCCACTGAACAAAAACATATCAGTTTAACAGACATACATCCCAGGCGGGTAATCTGTGACACAACCTAGAAAATTGTGGAAACATTGCAAGACACATCAAAAGGTTCATTCTACTGCCCTTTAAACTGACCAACGCTACTGTAATGGGGCCAAACTGTAATATTTTCGAATAGAAATTCTCCTAATTAAAAACCAACTGATTCTCGTGTTTCTTCATATGAGTTTACTGACATTTGGAATAAGCTGTGCTTTTCTTCAACCCCTATGTACCACATGTGAATAAGGGGCCCAAATACCGTTTTGCTGTTCTCATGCAGTTATGGCCTACTTGGCCTATTTTTTCTCTTTTTTCTTTATATCCATAATTAAAGCTCATAATTCTCTCTGACAGTGAACTCAAAGATTTCTCTATCAAGTACTGAAACACAAGTGTTAACTCATAATGCACCAATCCCTCCATTAGTCTGTACACTATGTCTACTGCAAAGCTCAAGTATGGCACAGCTAGAGGGAATTGAACAGACGGGTTCTTTTGGCACCAAATGTTGAGGCCCAGAAGGATTTTGTTAAATGGCACCACAGTGTTCTGAATGGTCTTTCAAATGTAGTTAGTTAGTTAAACCTGGATGATCCTCAGTGAGAACTGCAGCTAACAGATTCACTGTTCCTTGATGCACACCAAGAATAAGGTGAGGAAAACTCATTAACAGTTTCTTTTACATGAGCATGGATGTCATTACTAGTTCTTCCATTGAACTAACTAAACATTGTGCAGTACTTTCAGGAACTCCTGAAGCCTGCACACACAGTTACAGAGCTGCACATGTCTAGTATTTCTTTTTTCAGGATGTGTAGTGACAGCCATGGAAGGTTCACATGTACTGGCTGTGAAACAGATGTGACATTAGCTACAGGCTCCAACTCAGTATTACAGCTGAGATCTGAATCAACACACTCTCTGTGTAATAAGTACCACTTGTAGGCTGAGATTGTGCAAAACTCAAATGAACATCCAGACTCTCACAGTTCAAAGACAAAGACTTTCCTGGGTACAAACCATCCATCCATCCATCCATCCATCCATCCATCCATCCATCCATCTTCCTCTGCTTATCCTCTGAGCAGAGATGCCCAGGCTTCCCTCACCCCAGACACTTCCTCCAGCTCTTCTGGTGGGGGAGTGGGGGATGGGTACAAACCATGCTGATTATTTAAATGTCTAAATAACTTTAAACATGTGTAATGTACCTTGCAAATGTTGCATGTGAACACAGTTTTAGTCGATGATGTGTTCCCCTTCAAAGTATATTCTGCAAAATTCTTGCTGATTTCTTCCTCCTGATGACTCCTTCAACCTGCCAACATCAGTGCCACAGACGGTGGTCTGGATAAATGTGCAATGCCTCATCAAAAGACACAGAAAAGCTCATCAAAGGCAACAACTGTGGTCTGTGTCATGTAGGGATTGACACTGTGGACCATAACAATGCAGAAATTCTGGATGCTGTTGTTTCTCACTTACACTCAGGAGAAAGGGCTGAGCTCGGACAGTTTTCCCGAGGAAGATCTCCATGCTTCTCCCTGCCTGAGAGAGAAAGCAGATGATTCACATGGAATAAAATTAATATTGAGTGCCAGCACATCACCACTGTCCAGAATGAAGAGAAGTTATTCCAGTATTTGACTCCAAGTGCACAGTTACTTTTGTTTTATGCACAGTTAATGTTAAATGAAGACAAAGCTGCTCCTGTGTTAAAACATCAAGGCTGTCTGGAGAAAAAAAATGCATCATGTGGAGTTAACCTGCCCTCTCAAAATTAGGACTGGCCACCAATACTGGTTCACTTTTGTGAACTTCATCAGGCGGTGATCAGCACTGGTATGCTTATCTTTGACATCTTGCCCTTAGATGCAAAAAGATGGCAGCTCCATCAGATTCCCATAGAGAATGAATATTAACACCACCACTGTGAAGTCCATCTATCCACCTGTTGGCTTCTGCTTATCCAGAACTGGGTCGTAGGAGCAACAGGCCGAACTATACCTAGTTCCCTCTCTGCAGAAACATATTCCAGCTCCTCAGGCGGGACTCTGAGACATTCCCAAGCTTGATGAGATATACAATCTTTCCATTGTGTTCTGAGTCTGCCCTCGGGTCTCTGTTGTGAAGTCTTCGTCAATCTAAAACACAAAACATGACATTGGACAAAAGCAAAATGCATTAGAGAGCAAACAAATCAAACAACCACAGAGCTGTCAACGATCCTTTTTATGTCTTACCAAGCATGATCCGGAAATCTCTGAAGAAGATCTAGGACAGTGGAGGCTGCAGCTAATTTACTTAAAAGAGGATTTTACTCATCCTAAAAGAGAAGATGGAGGAAGTTGCAAGCACCACATCTGTCACAGGATGTTAATAAATAGGAAAACAATTAAGAGTCTGCCTGAGAAAAACAACAGCCTGTACTGTTTTTCCTGCAGGCTCCTCTCCCTGATATCCAGTCTCTGATATTCCATTGGAAACGGATGTTGGCACAGAGGCTGTCCAGTTTATTGTCCAATGGTTTTATACTGGCAAGCAGGATGCTAAATGAATACCCATGTGGTGAAGTGATAAGCAGAGATGGTCTTCGTGTCTTTGTAATGGGGGTCACAGTTGGTGTTTGTCCTCTCCATCTTTCCCCAGTGTTTACTGCGATGCCTGCATTTAAAAGCATCGACCGGCCGGGCAGCAGGACAGTCATCATCTTGACGAACAACTTGCAGTTATATGGAGCAACTGTCCAGCACCACGGAAAAAGCATAAGTAATACATATAGAGCAGAAATTTGTTGAAACTCAGTGGAGAAGAATGCAATTTCTTTTTACACAATTTCACCTCACATAGTATCTTTACTTCATGTTTTTACCTTTAGATTAATTATTAATCTAAAGAGTAATGGTCCAGCAATGTGTGACTAAGTGACTTAGATTTACTTTAGAAGTTCAAAAAACTATGGACTGGAGTGTTCTATCATCATGGTTGTTAGTTTTCATATTTCAGTGTTGTTGTCACGCCTCAGGTTACTTTCAAGTTTAGTCTTGTTTTAAGTTGAAGTCACTTATGTCTACTCTCATTTTGCACTTCCTGTTTTATTTTGCACTCACCTCTTCCTTCTCATTTTAGATCCCCACTTCCTGTCCTGTGCCAGTTTGTCAATGTTGTGATTGTCTGTTAAGCTAACTAGGGAATATTCATGCATAATTGCCTTTTCATGTTTTTTGGTTTGAACTTTTGTCATCTTAGTGAGAGAAATTGGTTATTCCTCATCCTCCTTGTGAGTGCCACCTGAACCTGCATTTGAGTGCACCTCCTAGTGTCAAGGTCGTTACATGGAGACACTGAATGACTGCAGTATGCGGTTTCCACTGTATACAGCGAGAAAACTGCTTCCAAACTGGCATGTTTGGTTAATATTTTAATATATAATAACTTTCATTCTATGTAATTTTACTTTTTGAACCTTGAATGCCAGCTTAGAAAACAAGCGACCACAAACTACTAACTACAGCCTCTAGCATCTAAAGGTGACAGGCAGGTTGACAGGATATCTGTGTATCATGTGCCAGGTGTCAGGGTCAGATTGACTTAATTGTTCTTTGCACTGGTTCAGAGCCCACCCACTGGGCAAAACCAGGGCTACTATACTATACTTAATCTTCTAGAAGTGATGAGAGAGGTGGAAAAACACTGAAACATACTAACTCCTCCTGAAGTACTGTGCCCCCACCAGGTGCTTCACCTTATGCTTTACATCCGGTCAATAACAGTTGATCACAGCCACTTGCAGTTGCAGCCTCATCCTCAGAGGAGCAGCCTACGAAGGGAAGTCAACTCTGCACCCCGGTCAATGCAGCGACTTGTAAAAATTAAGCACAACAAACAAAGTGAGGTTCTGTCTGATACAGCTGGCGAATGATTTGTTACAGTTACCACAGTAAGACATGCACTTGTAAACAGTGCTATGCAGTCAGGAGAGCAGTCACTGTGTAGACGTGCATAGAAACGCATATATATACACATACACACATACACACACACACACACAAGCTGGTCTAGTAACATTTTCCTACGAGGGAAAAAGGCCTCCCTGTACAGCCCTCACCACCTTCTCTCTGCCACACAGAATTTTTATTTTATCGATTGGCAGAATCAATAATAAGAGAATTATTCATTGTGGCGATGACAAAATCACACATCAGGGCCCAAAGTTCGACAGTGGCAACATCTTTGTTCCGGCAGACAGAGCTAGTGAGTGACGGTATGTTCAGACACTAATGATGATAATGATCTACCAGCCATCTCAGTTTAACAGAACTTTACTGAGATTCACCAGCCTCCACACAAAACATCCATTCCATCATATTGTTTCTGTGTTATTTTTGTGGCTCATTCTTGAGCATGCAGGGGTAGGAAATATTAATGCAAGCAAACCAAAATCTGTTCTCTGCCTGCACACTCGCTCAAGCTCTGCTCTGTATGCCGGCAGTCACCTGTGCTCTTAACATCTCCACTTTGTGCACACTGAACTCTGCCAATATTTCTGATTGGCTGTTTTGTATCCAGTCAGATTGCTAATTAAGGTTCCACATTCTGGAGGCACTGTTACATTAAATCACTGGCAAAGAAGTGGTGTCTTTGTTCAGATTCAGACATTTTAAATGAGTATTTTTATTACAGAATAAGTAAAAAAACATCCTATTTTTAAGATTATAGCACTGTTCCACTGGATCCCCATTTTTCTCACACCATCCGCCGATATGTCACAACTTTGACTAATCTTTTAATTATACTTGCCAAGGCTAGTAGCTCCACCTTTAACACTGTCCTCTGCACCACAGCCACATGCAAATAGTTTGATATTTTGTGAAATGCTGTGCATCTATTTTTGCTAATGTGCACTGTATTATTTTTAGACTTGGAAACTTGGTAACCATAAAAGAAAGATGCCATAGACCCACCAATGACATAATTTTAACTTATAAAGCATGAGTATGGCAGTGTGACATGTCTATCAGAAATTTAAATAAAGTTATGAGAGAACGGCTTTGTATGCATGCTGTTAAATCAGCACTTGAATATGTGCCCAAACTTCCTCATTTTCTCAAGAAAAAACTGCAGATACATAGTTGTAGTAAGAAATAATCTCCGAAAATTTTAGCCAGCATGTGCCATACTGTACCTTTTACTTTACGTTGCACCATGTTTGATTTTTGTCATGGTGAAGCACAGTGCTGTTGTGGCCCTTCAATAGTCATTTTATGATATTCTGACATTAGATTTCACTGTGTGTGTTACGTGTAAAGAGTCTCCAGGAAAGAGATTTGTCTATCAGGACTCAGACAGGTACAGAACAGAGCAATGCAGGTGGAATATTTATCACACCCCTGCATGAGGACTAACACATTCAGTTAAGACCAGACTGAACACACACATCCACATGACCTTGCTGTTTCTCTCCTCCTTCAGGAAGACAGGAAAGGTAGTGGAGTGAGCTCAGTTAATGTTTTTTTTCTACTTGGCTGTGCAGAGCCTTCGTCACCCGCGTCATCCACATGCAACACAAATAATGCACGTGTGATGCAAGATGGCAGGTGGAATTGTTTTCAGCCCTTTATTTTCAATCGCATTCACCTGGGAGGGACTTCTAAACCTCTAGCTATTCACTTGTCTTTTTCCGTTTTACATTGAACCAACCTCTCTGTGAAATTTGCATTGGAGCAACGAGTCAGTGTGTTTGTTAAGCTGCAAAAGGTTTTCTAAATGTGTATTTGACTAATACATCAGCCAAATTTCTGCTCTCTGGTGAACAAGATGGATGAAGTGCTGCTCCTCAGCCAAGCAAACACTGACTTCTGCAGATTTCGTCCCTGTGCTACACCGAAACATGGCTTGGTGAGCACATTCTGAACACTACAGTCCATCTGCTGAGTGGAGATCAGGGAAAACTAAGGGTGCTGCATCCTGCTTCTATATGAACAGAGGTTGGTGTTCAGATGTCACAATTTTAAGGAAATCATGCATTCCTCACTTCATTAGTTAAATCACAATCAAAACACTGCACAAACATTTTGTGAAGTTCCACAGACAGCATCCCCACACAGGTATTATCAGGCATTATTCTGTTTGCACTGTGCCTTCATTATCAATATTAATATTAATAACCAAGAAACCAAGTGGTCTGCTTTTAAGTGCTGTCATTGATCATCTTCCTGTTTTTGAATCAGACAACTATGACTAATTTGACAAAAAAATATATCAGATTTCACCTTTAGGAAAACGAAATTTATGGAGGTTTTTTGTGTGGGGTGGGGGGTTGTTTGCAAACTGAAGAGATTAATGGGGATATTGATTTCAATCTGTAAACTTTCTGAGATAAAATTCTTTGGGGTTGTGCAGTTGTGCAAATTAGCAGTATACAGAATGTATTGCTCACTCACACTTCCTTACAATGTCAGAGGCATGCATTGTAAAACTATGAATTCAGTAGTCTTACTTTGAAAATGCCACACATATTATGAATGAGGATGGTTACTATGCTTTATACTAATTCACTGTTAAAACAATTAGACTCAGACAAGACAAGGCAGGACCCAAAAGCAGAACTCCGGAGCAAGGTTTGGCAGGAAGTTTAATAACGAAAAGTCTCTCAAAAACCAAAATCCAGAAACAAGGCTTGATCCTTGGCAAAAAAACAAACTAATCAAAAATACACATGAACACAAACTCAAAACTCACTAGATGGCAAAATCATCAAGAACATGAAGCATGGTTTGGACACATGAACATGAAACATGAAGTGAAGCAAGAACATGACACAAAGACATGAAGTGACCATCTGGCAACAAGATAAGGGAAGACAGGGACTATAAATCCACATCAGGTAACAGGTGAACACATTCAGGGCGGGGCAGACAATCAGACAGGCGGGAAACATAATGGCAGGAAGTAAAGGGACCTGAAACATGAGGGAGAGTGGATTTCAAAATAAAACAGAAACATCACAGACATTCAGCAATTCAATTCAAAGGGTTTATTGTCATGTGCAGAGTAAGGAAACGGGTTCCCCGTACAATGAAATTCTTACTTTGCTGTCCACACTGAATGCCATAAAGGTTTAAGGTTTAATGGAAACTTAACATGACGAGACATAGCAGAACAAGAAACCAACTAAACACACTAAACCAAGATGACATGAAACGTGAAACACTGACAGACCAGAAACAGACATGATGAGACACAACCAAAACATGACAGATGTGAAAACTTAAACATAGCAAGACATAACGAGAGAAACAAGACAGACATGACAACTTAAACATGACAAGACATAAAATGACAGACATGAAAACCAGACAGGACAAGACATAACTAGACATGGAAAACGAGACAAGACCAGAAAAAAACAGAACATGAAATGAAACATGACATTCACTGTGTCTGAATTTCCAAGCTATGAAAAGTAATGATGGTGCATAATAATACTAATAATGCAAATAATTCTTCAGTTTACTATACACAATGCTAAAAGAGATTAAGAGGAGATCTATTTGTGGTGTTAGGGTTAAATTGTGGAACTTGTATTAATGTATGATGACTGAATAAATGAATACTGTTACCACTTTTAACTCTTCATCTTAGATTAATTAGACAGGAGGAGCAGGGAACCATGGTGTGAGGAAGAAATGTTTCTGAGGGACTTACATCATCAGTGACATCACAGATCAGCAAATGTGTCGATGGTGTGATGTGGTGGGAAAGGAAATCCTTCTCCAGCCAGAGAACCTGGATGAATGGAGAAGTGGTGACACTATTCAGAGCCAAAACACACCATCTGGAGGATGACAAGGGAGAATATGACACTCAGTAAAGGAGGCAGGCGTTAAAGTCGAGACATCAGGAGTGACTGAAGAGAGACCTCAGCACCATAGATACTGAATAGATATATACAGATGGGGGAGAAATGAAAGGAATAACTTGAATAAAAGAGAGAAACATTTCAAATCTAGATGCACTGAGGCTGTTTGGAGGTATGTGGTGGGTTAACACCTTACTAAGACATTAGCATATTCATTAGCCACCTACCTGGATATACTACTGACAGACGCATACAAACATGTTTTTTTTTCTTTTTTCCACATACCTGTGCACATAATGTCTAACTGTCTACCAGTTGCCTTTATTTGTTGAGCTTTCTTGTCCTGGCCCTTGGCTTTTATGTCTGACAGCAGCTGAAGTGGAGGAGGTGTGACCACCACTGCCAGGAGGAAGTGCAATATGAGTGGACAAGTGCTAAACCCTCTGAGATCATTAGTGACTGAGGTTATAGAATGAAAAGGGATGGTAGAGAGAAGAGAGAGAAATCTACTCCTAGTTTCATCAATGATCATGGATGACGAGCTATCTATTTTTTGAAAATGCTCCTTAACACTGTCATTAGTTTTGCATGTGTTTGCTTTGCCATTGGGCAGAAACAACGTGAGAAGTCCTCAGAGGTCAGACTCCTGCTGCCACTGTGTTTTTATTTTTATTTTCAGCAGAGCGAGGGCTAAAAACAGGGCTGTGATCTAGGCAGGGTGACAGAAAAATGTGAACACCCCGTTCCTACCTGGGACAGAGAGAGAGGTTGTGTGTGTGTGTGTGTGTGCATGTCATCATTTGCCCTCTGCTTATAAATAGCCTTCAGTGTGACGCTGCTTGGCTGTTCAAAACAAATTAAACCAGCAGTGTCCTTACCTGCTGTCACTGTTTCCTGGGCCTAATTCTCTCTTTGTCTGCGTCTCTTCCACAAACACAGCTGGAAAGCTGCTCATCTCACCATTAAGTGCTTTCACCCCTCTGATGCAGGAAGTGTGAGGCCTTCGTTGCTCCTCTGCTCCTGCTTCAACAGGTTTTCATACTTTGTGTTTCCCTGACAGTGAAATTAGCCTTTCCTCTGTGTGTGAGTTGTATTTAATCATGCAATGACATGTTTTCAAAGAGGCACGTTGAAAATTAGGCTTTGAGTGCTAAGTGGCTTTTCTGCAGGGGGTTTTCAGCTCGGCAGAACATGGCTGCACGTCCCTCCATCTGGATAAAAGAACATTTGCATTTTCTTCAAATGGTTCTCTGAATTGTATTCAGCTGAAGTCAAGTGTTTTGTCCAATACTTTGCATGTAAGTGTGTACATGTTTGTGTGTGTATGTTCAGATTTCCATGTGCATTCAGTGGGGAAATGGATATTCAATTTTAAACAATAAACAAAATTAAAATGTAATTTTGCGACTGACCTTGTGTGGGATGCAAAAACGAGCACATGCATTCTCTGCAAAAACAGAAGTGACGCAACCTTACAGCAACAGGGAAAATGCAGCTGTGAAACAGTGATAATTTGGGCCTGTCACAACCATTCATTTTAACAGTAATAATGTAAAATTTCAAATATGAATAATGAGCACATGAATGTATTTCCTGACCAGTCAGTGGGAACTATAAAAAACAAGCTGCATTCATGCAAATCATTGGTTTATAAATATAAAATAATAATATATATAAATAAAATGATCTCTTGCTGTAAAATTTGGCAGATATGTCCACAATATTAGTGTTTATTTCCGAAGACCCTTTTTTATGATTGCTGCTGTCAGTGAAACTCAACACGTCCTGCAGGATTTTGTGCTTTTTATGACTTCAAGGGCTATAACCATACTGAGACCATGAAAGAGCAGACAGTCCTGTGTAGTCCATGCAGAGGACCAGCCATCAAAAGCAGTGGGAATTGTCATTGAGGCAGTAGAGGTACTTGGGCTGCACACAAGGAGAGACTGAAATGAAAACTGACCCTAGACTTTTTGACTCAGACAAGCCCCCACAGCAATACTCCTCCCACACAGCCCTCAACTTCATGTAAATAATATCTAAAACAACGACTTTAGTGAAATAGACTGAACACAGGATAAGGAGAATGTGTACTTATTTCTATCATTGTGCTGCTCCTACAACCACATTTCTCCAGTGGTTTTCTTCTATTGGCACAGTGGCACTGACAAGGATCCCTGAAATCATCTGACAGAAAAAATCATAACACAGGAAGAAACTTGTTGGTAGAAAGGTGAGCTGGTGACCATTATAGAATTAAATAAAAACAAATATATTTCCAAATCTCATTTTAAATTAGACATTTCTGAGGCAACTCACTTCTCAGTATTAACTTGTTAATAATCAATCGGCTGGCCTGGGAACACCTCGGGATCCCCCCGGAAGAGCTGGAGGAGGTGTCTGGGGTGAGGGAAGTCTGGGCATCTTTACTCAGACTGCTGCCTCCGCGACCCGCCCCCGGATAAGCGGAAGAAAATGATGATGATGATGATGATGATGATGATGATCATTCATACATAACAATGATCTCAACATTTCAAAAGAATACTGTAGCACATGTACCTTCTTTTAATGTCCTGCAAAGCAAACCTGCTTATCCTCTCCCTGTTGTCTTCTATCTGACCACTTTATCTGCCAAACATGACAAACAGTTGAACTGCTCTCTGAGTTCAGCTCATCAGGCTGAAATGACTGACTAGTAACAACATCAAATGTGTTATTTTGCTTTATATTTTTTATTTTGCTGCATCAACATGACCTTTGTTTGGGGCCACCAAACTGGGTGCTAGGAGTATAAAGTGGCTTAAATTAGAAATTCTAATAGAAGTACAGCACAGTGGTGAATATCTTTATTTACCTTTAATCTTTTTTTGATGATGATGTCAAAGGCAGTAATAATTACATCAGTTTTGGACAGGCAGAAAATAGGGCATGTCTCACTGCATCCAGCGCTGACAAGTACTGACTGAAGGCCTGGTCACACCAAAAAGTTGCACAGCAAAAACATTTTCTGTATGTTTGAGTGTAAAATCTTGATGCTGTGGTGACTCAGCAGATTTGTTAGTGAGCCACTGTAGCTGGAAAGT
>JBAJHX010000002.1:17255041-17267396 GCA_037176925.1 Amniataba percoides | reverse complement strand
TGTGTGTGTGTGTGTGTGTGTGTGTGTGTGTGTGTGTGTGTGTGTGTGTGTGTGTGTGTGTGTGTGCGTGTGTGTACATTACTATTTGCCATCATTCACCCAGGAGCACGGTGCCTAAACATGAAGGCTGGAGCTTGTTGGTTAAGAGCCATGTTTGGGTGACCTGTAGTTTTCCCGCTCTGCCTCACATCGCTGATCGCCTCATCCGCTCTGTCTGTGAGGCCTGCAGGAGATAGATCCAGACATCAGGAAGAACACAATGAGGCATGCTCTTTGTCAGGAATGTAGCTTCTCTATCTTGTGTGTGTGTGATCTCTGGTGTCCACGTAAGGACCAGTTTGAGTCCTTAGAGTCAGGCTCCTGTTTCCAAATATCTCATGACAAATGTGTCAGAGAACTCGTTCATACCTCAGAAAAGTCATGTAGATGTAATAGTCATGAATAAACTGTGTATACTAGCAGGAGATTAGGCTGTGTGCAGCAACTGCTATATACTTTTTCCAAGACACATCTGTCTTAAAAGTATAACATTTGTTGGAAACATAGATGAAAATAGCCTCTGTGGGCATGTAAAATAAGATTTAACGGGTTCTGAGATGTGTCCACCTCCTATATCCCCATAGAGTTACTTTTATATCTCAATTTTCTCACCAATCATTTTTTTTCAGCTTCCAGTTTGTACTACTTAAATATGATTGGGTTCATCCTTTATATGGAACAAAGGCTTTAAGACAGACTGAACAATCAGCACATAATCCTGATATTTGAAAGTTCTAACTTTTTCTCTCTCACTCACATTACAAAAATGCTGGTCTGTTAAAAATAGGCCAGGGAATTAGGAGATTTATGTTCGGTCTCTGCAGGGAAAGGTGTACGGGCCAGGCGGCAAAGATAATGTTTTTTATCATAAAATGTCCTTAAGCAATGTTAAATCTCTCTAATATTTAAATGTGATATAACTTTGTGATTTAATACTGAGGTGGACGTGACTTTTAATTTAATTTTGAAGTTTCTAATAAGTGTAAAAGCGCCGCTCATGCACTGCAGAACCACATGGCTGCGTGTGAGAATCAGTTTGCACCATTAAATGCAGTAAGTGAAGGGACTGAGCTCTGAAGGTCTCCTGGCACAGAAAGCAGTGCGAAATTACCTCTAAGAGAAATCCATGAGGAAAGTCAGTGAGTTGCTCCCCTCTCATTCCCTCCATCACACACTCCTGGCTAATAATCCTCAGCTTCAACAGTCCGAACCTGTAAAATTGGTTGCTAAAATTCAATTTCCCATTACACCGGACTTCTTTTACATTCTTCCTTTAAAGAGTTTAACACCCTTGAGATTTCTGTGAGGATGGAGAGATACTGGAAGTCAGCCAGACACGTGAATAAGAGACCAACTGAACGCCTTCAGTGGGTTATCACCACAAGAGAAAGCAAGATCTATATTTGCTAATGTGAAACCTTCACTCGTGACAAGCTGCGGATGAAAGTTCAGATATAGATGACAGCATGTCACCATTTGCACCAGCATAGAAATTGTTTGCTGACTACAGGTGCTCATTCTCATATCTGAACGCACACAGGGGTGGTGTTGGGTGATTCAGCCATCATCAGAAAGAAAAGCAGTGGATCATAGGCTGGATATGAATATGTTCCCTCTAATTGTGCCCTGTTGCTTCACCATGTGGCAGGAAGCAGAGCTGAGTCGAGTCACCCACTGAGTTGTGGCGGCTGTCCAAACAGCACCATGTGCACATTCTGCACTTAATGGGCCGTGAAATCAAAGTCATCTCGCTGCGATTATGCCATTGAACATTCAGCACGGGCTTCCTGCTCATGCAGGAGATTACCAAGGCATTGTCTCCTTGATGTTAGTGCCCAACGTAGAAGAATATCTTGTATCACTATATTGAAACACAAACACACATACACAAATGCCAAGAGCAAGCAGTCAGTCTCCTGCCGTCTCCATTACAAGTGTATTGATTCTGCAAAAGCTCATTTTAAAATATTTCAAGAAGAAACTAATGTTACAACCTCAAAGTCTGCTTTTTATTTTCTTTAAACTAAAAACTTGCACTGCATGATAATCTGATCCATCCATCATTCGATCTACTTATTTTCTTCCACCAGTGGTCCTGGTTGCAGTGCTAAGTTGTTTTGATGTTCTTCTTCACAGACATGCAATTAGCTTACAAATATAATGAATTGTAAAGAAAGCATTTGCTACCAGCCTCTTCTTCAATGCATGTTCCATGTGAGCTTGCTCATTTGTGCTCCCTAACAATGTGCCCCATGCTAGAACAGGGCTACACAAGTCCCAGGGGAAACATCAAGCAAGGGGTTGCTGCTGCGGGTCTCCTCTTCCTCATTCTGTGCTCTCCTCCTCTCTGCCACAGTGACAGACTACACCTGACAGTGGACAGGAAATTAAAATTGGGCCGGGGAAATAGATCGGATATCCAGTCGGCACGAAGCTGAGGAGATAAAGAGCGAGAGACAGAGAGAGCTAACGACAGAGCGGGGAAGAGGAAAAGAATTATATTATAGTGCAGAAATTCACCCCAGATCAGTCTTTGGCTCCATTCATAATAGAAAATGTGATTTTCATCATGCAGGTGGTCTCTTTAATGATCTACCACCTTATCCATTAGTAGAGCAGCCAGGAAATAAAAGCAAGAAAATAAAATGCTTCAGCAAAATGACTCAATGCAATTCAGTCCTATTTATCCCCTCTATTACCATATGAGGTATATCATGGAGGTGTTTTAGCAATGTGGCAAGCACAGAATGATCAAATATACAATAGAACATAAAGACAAAGATGCACAATGAGAATCTGTCAGTGATTTATTTCTGTAATATTACAGGTGAACAAGCTGTTAAAGATTTGTGTCCACATTTAAGGTTTACCACATAGATACACTCAGTGATTTTATGATTATCCTGACAACACGTTTTATGCCTGCTCAGATGATTATTTGCTGCCTCTGTTTGGACCTGCTGTCTAAACCTCATCGCTATGGTTATTTCCATTAAACTCAGGGGGTACTGTACCCGCCATTTTGTGGCTTATTTGATGTTCCTCGCTCCTGACTTGACCAGGTATTTTACTGGGTTTATACCAAAATGGAAAGAAAAAGATAAATCAACTCAAGATTTTCAGTTTTTAGAGCTTTGTTTCATACTCATTATCAAGATAAAAATAGTCTGTCTGTAAACTGTAGGTATGATTAAAATAATAATCATTAATGATTTTCTTCATTTGTCTCACATCTTACCTCTCAGCCAGTCTTTTCTAGAATAAGAACAGTCTTAGAACAGTCTTTTCTCAGAATAGATAAGTAGAATAACTGTCACCAGTTATTAATCTGGGTGGAGTGATAAACGGAGTGTAGGGGTAAGAGTCAGGAAGCCAGCCTCAGCGATCTTCTTCGTAAAGAACACAGCATAATTAGCTCTGTTTTGTAGAAATACTTATTTTTTGTTGTGGATTACTGAAAAATGTGTTGTTGTGAAATGTTAATGTATAAATAATGTGTCCATCCAGAGTGGTATCCTGCAAACACAAAATCTATCAGTGTTTGCAAAGCAATACAGAACAGTGTCATCTGCATAAAGATAGCCATTTCCAAATATTTTAAAGTAAATTCTACATCATGTATGAGACAGGTGTGGTGTATATTACTGTCAGAAAGATCACTGAGAAAAGCCTGTCTATTAAAGGTCTTTAAATGTCATTTGATATGTATAAAAGAGCTTGTTATTTTCAGTCTAGAATTTCTAATGCAGGATACAGAATGGTGGTCACAAGGGTCAAGAGCAAAAACTCCAAAAGCAGATATTTTGTCTCTGCTGCTGGAAAGAAATGTTAAGGATCCTCTAATTATATTATGGATCTGTTACAGCCAATCTAGGGGTGACTGAGGCACAACATGAAATAGTTTCATCATCCCAAAGTCCCAAAGAGCCACACACACGAATGGCTGAGATTTAATAAGTTGAGAGTTTATTTACAGTGTGTTTTACAATAGATGAGCTGAGACTTGACTTCAGGGTGGGAAACGGCCAAAACAACAAACAACCAACTAGGAAGGTAGAGGCAAATACAACAAAAACAAAGAAACTAAATTACAATGCAATATAATTATCTTACCTCCCTATCTGACAAGTAATACACAGGAGAAAACAGAGCCAAGAGGTTGGTAGTCCACCCCAACAAACCTCTAAAGGACAATAACCAGAAATCTGGTAGAAATCCTGCAAAGCGATGTGCAGCTTAGCACTGAAGCTCTTGTGGTTAGTTAGAAAAAGAGGGAGGTGGGTTCTTACTCCATGCAGCAGCAGCAGCACCATCCTAGCTGTTATAGTGGAACATCATCTAGAAGCAGCCAATCAAAGGCGAGAGGCAGTAGCTTGTGCACCAATCATCTACTTGTCCCTGTGCATACCTGTTTGCATACACATTGTTGTGAGGGAGAATTTCATTGCCAACAACTGCCTCCATGTAATTACTGTGCATAACCTTGAATCTTGAATCTTGTCGTCTGTAGATCCTCATTGTTTCAACCCCGTTCTGGACTGGCTGTTTCTGTAGCTTTAAATGCAAATGACACAAGAAAAAGAAGAGAAGAGCTACATAAAACAAGTCAACATGCACACAAAAAAATACCCAGAGTTCCCCTCATTATGTTGAAGTGGTCATGCAGGGTGGACCCAAGTGCATGACATAGACGAATGACGTATGATTGGTAGGATGAAGTAGATTTATTGTAATTGTTACTCCGTCTGGAGCGGATGATAGGAATTTTATCCAAAGGCAGCAGGAGGGAGAGGAGGTCGTGGCAGGCAGGAGTAAACAAGGGAAGGAAAGCTAGTAAGGAGGCAGGGAGGCAGGATGTAGATGATCCCAGGATACAGGACAACACTTGGCAACAAACGCAGAAACAAAGTAAGACAAAGTAACTACTACGGTGGCTTTTTATGAAGTCATTAATCAACCCCAGGCCTGGTCACACTTTTCCAGGCGAGAACCAGCATGTGTTTTGCTTGCTTGAGTATGGACTATGTTCATTAGATGAGAACTGGTTGGATACAACACTTTGGGATGCAGAGGCACATTTACTGACAATATTTGTGATTTTATATGAAATACCTGCTTCCAAAAAGAGAAAGGAGTCTTTCTGTCAGCAACACTTCTGGCAGCATTCATCCTCATTTCCATTCAGTGCTATGTGAGGCAGATCATTCCTGAGCATCAGGGTTTGATGGGAGTTACATCATTTCAATTTCCCCTGAAACATTTAGCCTGATAAATAATTTCCAGTGTTCAGAAGACACCGTAATCCCATTCTAGGTTATTAAATAATGAATTCACCATCCGAATATCAATAAATACAGACACAGATAATGAATAAATAATATGAGGACATTCTGCTGTGCCTCTCAGCAGGACACAGTACACAGTATAAATACAGAATGCAGGTTGTTCTGCATGTGCAGATATTTGTTAAACAGGCTACAGAGGGAAAACACCGCTGTTCTGCCACTGATAACTGTGTGCCTTTATTAGTATTAGTGCACGTGTGCAGACACAAACTCCATCAAAAGTCCCTACAGCTGTGAAAGACAACTGACTGTTGCTCCAGCTCTGATCAGCTGCCGCCGTCATCAGAAAAGGACACTGCTTCGCATAACACCTCAGAGCAAAGAAGGCTTCATTTCAATAAAAATGTATTCTCCTGTTGTCATTATTGGAAGCATTATTGGGTCAATAAGAAATATTTCAATTATTCTGTGTAGTTTTGATTGGTTATGAAAGAGTCTCAATTTAATGTGAGTGCTTATATATGACCTACATAAGCAAATAAGGCCAACAGCCAAAAGCGTTCTATTACTTTCTAGTAGTTATACTTTGTACCTGCAAGATTTTTTTTCCACAAAATTAGACCAAACAGTGCCAGAGTTCGAAAATGAAAAGTTACAGAGCTACTTTGCTGACCTTCCTTGTACTGATGCTGTAGAACTTGGATAGATTGAAGAACAGCTGGTCCACTGCATTTTGGACGAGCAGAAGTGGTCAGATGGTGTTTGCAGGCACTAGTCAGGAGACTAGTAACCTGCATAATTTCCCTGATATTGTGGAGAATGAATTTGCAGGAGCAGGTTGTAGCTCAGTATCACAAGGAGTCTGGTAGTTGAGGTGTTGGATGTCTGTGGAGTGTTCTGGGTAGATGAGATTGGGGAGGTTGCAGTGATGCTGCAATGCCACACTGCGAGCACAGCCTGAAACAGCTTATCTTTACATCAAAAGCAGTATGATAATAGATTAGCCTACGCAGCTGTGTATCTGATGAGTGTCCTCAAAGACAGTTGTGTCAGTAGTATGTTCTTTGGTGTGTCAGTCCAGCAGCCTATCTGTCTCACTGCAGATAAGTTGCAGTGGTAACAGAGGTAACAGAGGTTATCCCAACTTCATCTCAAATTTGCAGTTATGGCAACAAGTGCACAAACTTATAACAGAGTGTGGAAGACGAATAGAACATTAGAACGTAGAACATTTCACTTTGCAAGTCTACATGACCACAATAGAAGACGTCTTGTGTTGTTGACATTATTACAATATGTATGTTACACTGGAACTGCAATGGAGCCACATTAGTGTGTCAATGATGAAATATGCACTGACTTAAAGTGTATCTCTTTATCAAAATGGGCTTATTGGCCAAGGAATGACTTTACACACACTGTCCAGTGGGTGATTACGATGGTGTGGTGTAATCAATAATAAAGTTAGCAGCATGGACAATGTTGCCATGAAAAGTAAATACTAGCATTTCTTTTTCACACGTGTCCTCAGGGTATGTGTATGAAGTAACATTAAATTAAAAGCCTGGATCATACAGCAGAGGAGGCTTTCAACAAAGTCAGCTGAGCAAGTATTGCAGGATGATACGGCTCCATGTAACACTTATTCTTCACAGTGTTTCTCTTTGACATTCTGACTTTCCCACAATATTTACATACAAGCTGGTTTGGAGTTGGCTGGAGTCAGCGATATCAATATATTTTAACTAGGTACTCAAGTGAGCGTGATGGTTATCCAAGAGGTCATGCAAGAGAATGGTTCTGTCTTATACTTAGGGAGTCTCTAGACCAACACACATTTATGTTTAAAAGCTATGGAAAGCTTCAGTTTGCATATGTGACATTTAATAGTGGCTGCTTTTTTTCTTCAGCTATTTCTGTGAGAGCTGTAGACCTTTTCTTCTCTGACATCAAGACATCAAGTTTTTCTCAAAGTCCGTATATTATCAAGTCAGACTCAAATACAGTTACAGTTTTGCATTCTAAGTCACCAGCAAATCTTCCAGTGCTTTTAAACGCATGCCATTAACCTCATTCACCCACACATTCATCGACTGATGGTAGAGGCCTCCATGCAAACTGCCATCAGGACTCTATCAGTTGACTCATACATGCAAACATATAGCCATGGCTATGCTTTCAGGAGCAATTTGATGTTCTATCATTTAGGCCATTTCACAGGAGCTGGGAATTTAACCATCGATCTTCTGATTAACCCAATTGTTCTACCTCAGAGTACAGACTCTGCTGTAAATGAGAGTAATCATGATTATTATCATTATTGTTATGTTATCTCAGTTGTGGAGAGGTTTTGAGAAGCAGAATACAGCTGCTGTACAGGCATGGAAACTTGTCCAAAAGCTGCCAGCAGCACGCCTTATGTTACTAGAGGGTTGTAAAAAGTGCCAGGCTGGATCTCATTAACTGAGGAGAAACGTGTGAATCTGATTTGGTCAGAGTAGTACTGTGCGTATCAGATTGCAGAAATCAAGCCAACTAACCTCATATTTATTGACGTTGTTCACATGATCCCAGACTGTGCACACTGCAACCAGGATAACAACACCCAGATTGTTTTTAACCTTTAAATGGGCTTTAACAGGCTCCTGTTATCTTCAGTGTGTTTCAATAGACGTTGCCTGCCTGTTGTGGAGGCGTTTAAGCTGCTGAATGGTTGGTGTGTATGGAGGCTCTCTTTCTCTCTGTTTCTCTTTTTTCGCCTTCTGCTCAGTGTGGGTTGCCCCTTCCTGAGCAGAGTGGGATGATGGGCTGTAATGAAATCAGGCCTGTGTTAAATTGCAGTTCCTTCTTCTTCTTTCTCCTCTCCGACCCACTACTTAGGCAGCAGAGCGCTTCACTTCCCTGCTGCTGCTCCTTGGTTACTGTGCTGATGGTGGCAGTGAGGGAGAGAGCAGCAGAAAGAAAAAGGAAGTTGTGGAGGCAGAAAGGCAGAGGTCCTCAGTGATCTCGTGGTGAATGAAGGAAGTGACATCCAGGGTGCCTTTTCACTCAGCATTAAAGAACCAAGGATGTGTTTTGTTTTGTGTTTTAGCCCAGTAACTACAAATCATGTATTGTACACTTCAGCTTCCAGGACATACCATCAGTTTGTTTCAGTCTGGGCAGGTGTCAAGGCTGTGACACAAAGTTACCACAGCACACATTATGTATTTGGCATCCATACCTGTTTGGTTTTTCAAATCTTCCCTAATCATATCATAATTGTCCCCTTACCTGTATATCAACCAAAAGTGCCAGAACTACTACAAAATCTACTCTTTTTGAGTGTACCTGCTCACAAAATATACAAAAGATAGTTATGTTTGAACCATGTAACTAAATTAGTGAAATTATGAGGTGTGATCTGTGTTTGAACACCTTGTCCACAAAGAAAAAAGAAAGAAAAAATGTAACTCTGGAGTCCAGATATAATAGCTGTATAACTGGTAATGGTGATGCAATTCAATAATGGAAACAGAAAGCGGTTTCAACAGAGCAGCATGAAGGGCCTTATTTTTCTTTTCATTTTTTTCATTTTTCAGTTGGAGTTTGGTCTGAAGTGTTAAACTTACAGTATAGGCTAAATTTACTCATTTTCTTTTCATTTAAGTGATTGATCCAAGCTCTGTATTTGCAGCAGTGCCACTACTGCAAATGTTATTGCATTTTAGCAGTTACACTTATAAACTCCTTGTATAATAAACTGATAAAAAAATAGATCAAAATAGACCTTACTGAAACTGAAAATACACAGACAGCTTTAACAGTGCTGGACTCATCTTCAGCATGTCTTTTCCACTGTATAAACTCAATCTGTGTGCAGCAGCTCACCTGTTTGCTGCACATGAAATCATTTGTTAGTAAGGCTGATAACAATGTCACATCAGACAGTGTAACTCCTAACAGCAGATTTTTTTTTTTTTGCACCTTCTGCCCTGTTTTCAGTCCAGCAGTTTGTTACTGAAGGAAAACTGCCCTGATGTAGGGTGACACTCCTGTAACACCGTGGAACTCATGACAGACTGCTGAAAAGTGAGAATTAAAGTTGATGTAGCAGAACCAGCGGTAAACGGTCCTGTCTGAAGAACTGTATACAACAGCAGATGTCACAGACCCTTTTTATCCTGTCATTTCCGAACCTGCCAGCAGCTTCCTGCTGCGCGGTTGTCTCCTGTGGGCTCCAAATTCATCAGCTCTCCAGGGTTTCCACCGTTAGCCATTATTATTATCAGTGTTGTGTTCAAACCATACATTCCTGTTCCTGCCTGCCTCTTTCTGTGTCCCTGTTCTCCTGATATCTGCTAGTGCTGTTTGGACCCCAGTTTCCAGTTAGCCCATTGGATTTGTTCCCTGTTCAGACTACCTTATTGTCATAAACTATAAGTCTGATTTCACACTATAAAGTCCCTTTAATTCAGCCTGCTCAGCCTCAGTGTTAGCACACGTCACTTCTGCCCTGCTCTCTCTCAACGTGAACAGTGAGAGCTCCCGTCTTTACTCAAACTAAGGATCATTCTTAATTTTGATCTACAAACAGGACTGGACTGGCCACGGGAACACCAGGAGGATTTCCTGACTAGGTGTCCAGGAGGAGCAGGTTAAAACTGCTCATTGAAATGTGTGATTAAAAGTGAAAACAACATGATGCTGCTGCAGCCCGAGCAAGGCCTGCTTGTCACCACGTGTTCCACATCCATCCACATCATTACAATACTCAGTCAGTACATGGCCGAGCAGAATGGTAGAAAAATGGACTGCAGGAGGGGAGAAGAAAAAGAGTAGAGAGGTGACGCTGAGAGGGAGCACATTAAATTGATTAAATTAATTAGGCTGGCAGTGGATCAGTCTGTGGGGACTCGGAGTGTAGACTGGTAGCTGGAGAGGTGCCAGTTCTCCTCCTGGGCACTGCCAATGTGCCTCTGAGCAAAAGGCCGAACCCCTGACTGCTCACAGCTGCAACCGTGTAGGAACTCCATCACTCTGCTACATCCCCAGGTCCTCTGTGTGTGTGTGTGTGTGTGTGTGTGTGTGTGTGTGTGTGTGTGTGTTTGTGTGTGTGTGTGTGCACCCAATAACAGTGTAAAAATTCAGTGTTACCATTGAGGGATCACTCAGGTATAAATTATTTTTAAAAAGGGAGCAAAGCCCTGTAGGAAAGTGATACTAAATGCTGCTAAATTACAGATATTTTCACGAGCAGGATATCATTAGCTTAAGAAATTTTTAAAAAGACACCTTAGCAGTACAGCCTACAGCCTGTCATAATATCATAACTACTCTTCATGGGTTGATTTTGTTTCTTTTTAACTTATATATGGCATCAAATCATATAGGAAAGCAGGAATAAAATTCAATTTGTTATTATCTCCAGTTATACAGAGTTAATATGATCAAGGTGATCATGATGATCAACACAGGTCCAGTCAGAGCTGCTATGCTGCTTTCATAACCAGATTTTGGATCTTTTTTAAAGCAGCTCTTACGTGTAGTAATAAAATTATGACTTGTAAAAACAGATGTTACTGGCATAAATGTTAAGCAGAACAAAACTTTATAGTATACATGACCTCTTTCGAATATGTGGAGAAGTTAGATACTTAGTTATTATCCCAGTCTGGTCCTGACTACATACACACACACAAAAACACAATCCAACACATACACACTGAAGAATGCTGCTTGTTTTGGAGAAGAAAGTTTTTCTTCAGTGGATGTATCAAGTGTTGATGGCAGGGATTTAGCGAGCTTTGGTTTTTTTTGTTTGTGTGTGTGTGAGTGTGTGTGTGTTTGAGCCTTAATTCTTGCTTGTACAAATGGAACATCCTTTGTTTGCCCAAAGGTCGGTCCTTTGTGCTGTGCTCAGTTTTTGCTCACTTGCCTTTGCCTTCTCTGTGTTTCCCAAGAGTTATCTTCCTCTCGTGCTCACACTCTCCTCTGGCTCCTTCATTTTGACCTCACTCTTTCTCTCTCCTCTTACAGTGTCTCCTGCATTTTCTCTCTCTCTCTCTCTCTGGGGACTGATCCTGACAGTGAGACTCGTGCTTTCATCAGGCCGTCCGGGGTCGTCTCCTGCAGAGCTCAAAGGCTGACTGGGAGCTCTCTCTCCTGGCAGACATTGCCTGTGGACACGCTGCCATGCAGAGAAAGAAGTGTAGAGCTTAGCAGGGCCCCCCGCTACTCTTAAATACTGATAACTTGGTGTGCATGTTGGGAACTCCATACTATAGACATCACAGTGAGCTGCTATGACAAATAAGATAAAATAAACATAGTATTACTTTGTACCAACAGGAAAAGATGGCACATTTGGGAGTGAAAACTATTTAATAGAATTAGATCCATGACTCTAATTATTTTGTAATTGCAGACTTGGCTTGGAAATGGCTCATAATGAATTGTATCAGTGGATTTGTAACATTGCATTATGCAATTTTGCAGGAGGGCTGCATATTCCCACCTCTAGGCTGTGCAACTTGCCTACAGAAATAAACCCGAAGCTCAGCATGAACCCAATCAGAAAGACTGATAATCTCCATGCTGTTAGTTATTTACTCTTATCTCTGTTTCTGCTTCCATCAGCTGACTGAAGATGTTCAGTCTTGCAGTTAGCTGTCAGAACGAGGTGACACAGCCACATTCACCTCTGGTCTCCAGCGTTAACAGTCTTCAATGTCGGGCCCTCCACTGAAGGAGGTGAAATCCTACTCCGCATCTCATCCATCCTGATGTTCAGTCATTGCACTTCTCATACATTTTCTTTTGACAGCAGTTACCAAAACTTCAGTGAACTGCCAGGTAGCTAAATTGATAAAATGAGGAATTTAGTAGGTATTTTAAAGGGAAAGTTACATGTTTTTGCCCCATGAACCTGTATTGTTCATGGAAACGTGAGTGATTCTCATCAACAAGATGGCTCCGCTTACCTCGTCGCCTGGCTGTGACAACTGTTTCCACCTGAGTCAGAAAGTTGCTGAGCTGGAATGGCGAATATC